>NDXB01017322.1:192537-218270 GCA_002631895.1 Agapornis roseicollis | reverse complement strand
TGGTTTTTGTTTTGTTTTGTTTGTTTGTTTTGTTTTTTTTTTTTTTTTTTAAAGGGTGATCTCCAAAGGGATTTTTTTTAATAAATGCGTCCTTTTTTTTTTACTCGAAGCAAAAAAAAAAAAAAAAGCTCAAGGGCTCATGTTCTTTCCCTGTCTCCCCGGTTGGCCCCTCCTCAAACAACAAAAGAAAGGCATCTCTCTGTTTTTAACTCGGAGTTAGCAACGATGGCACTTCGGGATTTCGGACTTCTTTAATTTGAAAATCACTTTTTGGGGGGGTGTTGGAGTTTCTTTTTTTGTGGAGTGGGGTCTGTGAATCTCGGGTCTCTGCACTGTTGTGAACTCTTAACACCTTAATTGAAGGGGTGGAGATGCTGAATCACTAACAAAGAGCTCCTTTATCCAAAATGTTAATCAATCATTGACGTTAAATAAGTGTGAACAAAACCAAACAAAAAAAACCCACCCTAAACAAGTTTTTGTCTCGGTCCCCCTCCCCTTCAGCTGCTCATCTTTGGTCAGGAGAAGACCAGAGATTTTTTTCAGGGATGTATTTTGTGCATGGGGATGTACTTGGGTTTGGCAATGTTTGGTGAAAGTTCTGTTGCTGATTTACCGGCATAGTTTTCCCAATACAGATTATTGAGCTCACAGATGGCAATAAAGATGTTCTGGGAGAAACTGCAGTCTGCTCTGGTGTGAGGGAAGTAGGTAGGCTCTGACAGCACTGTTGTAACCAGCTCTCTGTGTGCGCGGGCTGTGTGTGCAGAGGTGCCTTTTGAGTTTTGGTGTTGAGGTTTTTTGGGAGGGGGGTGGGGATATTTTGCTTTCCTCTCTTGTGATCAGTTAACTTGTTTATCAGCAGCACAGCCTTCTGAGCTAGGTGGGACCTCAGTTTTAATGTGAAAGAAACTTTGTAGGTTTCTGTTGGTACTACCAGAAACTTTGTAGATCTCTTCTGTATGTTATGAATACAAAGGGTGTGGACTCATTCTTCCCTGTGCTTCCCCCTCTCCCTCCCCCCATCTTGCATTTCATCTTTACAGCTCGTGTACTTGGATTGTTTTCAGTTAGGGTTAGTCCTCAGCCAGAGAAACTGCATTTGTCACTAAATACCCAAATATAGAAACTAAGGGTAACTATTAGCCGTGAGGCTAGAATATTCATATACAGCAGCTTTTCTGAACAGTCTGTATGTCTGAGGTGGATAAGAATGGAGTACCTGTGATCCGTATTTCCTTGCTGCTCTGTAATATCCTGACTTTTCATAACTGTTTCTACTTGTTTGTTTTGAGACTATTTTAGCTCTTGATTTTCTGATATGGTGTGTCAGTTCTGTTGCCTTACAAACTGTGCCAATGGCTTAGGAATTTTGTTGGGTCTCTTACAAATTCAGATGAAAAAGGCCTCCAAAACTATAACAACTTTATCCCATGGAGCAATTTATACGAAAGTGATTATTCAAACTAATTCCCATCTTAAACATGAGCTGTGTTAGCTAGCAGAGTTTGATCTCTTCTGCTTTCTAGAAGTTTACCAGACTTTCTTTAGAGCGATGCACTCAGCCTTCATGAAATCCTTCTGTCTAGTCTGCATGGCCTTGGACTTCACAGAAATCTCAGTGCCTCTCTAAGGTCTGTGGTCTGTTTACATAGATATGAAGTCCTTTAACCCAGCAAGATTTGCTGTGGGCTTGGATTTCCTTCTTACAAGCTCTGCTGGAGGCCCTCTAGTCTTCCTGCTGACAAAATGAAGGTGTTAACATAGGTTTTTGGAGCAACTTGTGAATGGAAGGAGATTTCAGTGATGAATTTTTGTCTGCTAAAACTGCTTTCTCCCTGTACCTTTATTTGTCTGATAGTTTTTTTTTTATTTTTATTTTTGTTTGTTTTTTGTTTGTTTGGTTTTTTTCCCCCTGTTTTTGAAGTTTAATAATTTTGGAGCTGGACCTCCTTTGTGGTGGGGACTCTGTGCAAGTGCAGAACAATAGGGACCTTTTCATAATAGGAATTCCAGATAATCTTGAAGAACTCAAGCAAAAAAATCCATCTCTTGGGGGAAATTCCTGAAGAGTTGCCTTTAAGACCATGCAGTCTTTACAGATGCTGGTTAACAACAATAGCAAAACCTAAGGTGACATTTGAATGTGTGCTGAAGCTAGATGAACTTGTAACAGTTGTTGGCTGTGATTTATGTTTTGAAGTGGGGTTGTACTTTTGTTGTACACCCTTACTTACTGGCCTACTCACCTTTATCCTCCTTGTAGCACACCTATGGCATTTCTTTTGGTGCTAGGAGTTGGCTTTTGAGATCTTGGCTTTTGCCCATTTCAGCTCTGCACCACCCTTCTGTGTGTGCTGGTACTGCTGCTGGAGCAGCTGGATGCTGAAATGGATCAAGAAACTCATCTGGATTATGAGGTGCCTGGCAAAAAAGAAATTATTATACTCAGCCTGCATCAGTTTGCCAAACTGGTTCACAGTTTGGTCATGCAAAAGGCTGTACAGGCACATCAGACAGTGCGGTGCAGGGGTGGAAGTAAATATTGGTAGCAGCAGTTCTTTAAGCTGGCGTTTCTGCCAAAGGAATGCTCATCTAACTGTACCCGTAAGAGTCTTCTAAACTTGCTAAGTGTTATTTACACCTGTTTGTTACAGGTTTCCTTGCCTGAGAAGAGTTCCTTCAGCTTACCTTGTTCTTTTTGCCAAAAATGTTTCTCATCTGAACGTGTATGCAGTGCATAAACCCAGTCTTTAAGAAGTGTTAACCGGGCGAAAAGAAGAGGATAGTGGCTTAGCTATGGAAGAGTTTCTGCTGCTTCAAGACTACTTGTCTGGTGATACAGAACATGTAGTGTAAATTGAGGATAGACTACTTAGTATGGTTGCAGTTATGCAGTGAAACTCACGCTGTGAGAATCATCAGGAGCAAGAATTCAACAAGAGTTAAAAAGGATCTGATGTCTGTAGGAATATGAAGAATATTCAATTATCATAATCAGTGACAGTAGAAATCTTGGAAGAGGTATTAAAGTCTGTAGTCTAAACCTTGATTTTTATTCTGTTCTAACAGGTATGCTTCTATATTGGGAAAGAGAGGGAGGGAACAGCTTGTTGTGCCTGAGTTTGCTGCAGGATGCTCTCACAATTCTCTGAAAACTTGATTGTTTCCAGTGTGTGAGATGTCCCATTGAACTGCCCAGGCTTCTGGCTGCATCCTGGTGACCTATCCTGCAAATAGGTCACCTGTCTGAGCTACCAAACTGTGGCTGTTGCAAAGTGAACTGCTCCTACCTGACTTTGTGCATTTGTTTACTCCTCATTCCGAGGGCTGTTCTTACCTGCTCTCAATGCAGTTTTTTTTATCTACTTGACAAAGCTCATTGAATTAATTTTAAAGACTGTTATGAAATTGCAGTTTACTATATCTACAGAATGAATGTTATCTCTCTTAGAGTAGATAGACATGCTCCAAGATCCCTGTTTTTCAGGCCGACTTAAAAGCAGAGGTGATCTTTTCCCTGGTGTCTGAGAAGGAGCTTATGGAATAGGGAAGGGAGATGAAAAGTGGAACTGTAAGGTGGTTGGCTTGTTTGTTTTTAAAGCCTAGGTAGAATCTGGTAAATCCTTCTGAAGGGAGAAAAATGGAAAGCATGCTTTATCAGTGACCAATTTCTTTCAACAGTAGGGTTGAGTAGTGGTACAGCAACACTGGCTAAAAGATGGTGAAGCAGTGTTCTCTGAGACACTCACCTCAAAATTGGGTGCTATAGTCTTGAAAACAGTACTGGGTCTGAGTGCTTTTTGGTGGTATATTGCAAAAAGAGTGTAGGTATACACTGATTTAGCTGCAGATGGGAATGTGGGAGAGCTTATGGCTTTCTGTAGTGACTTCAGAAGAGCTGTGATTTGGGTACAGAGAACCATACAGCTGCCTGATTGATTCCTAGCATTTGCAGTTACCTTGAGCTGGTTGTCCTGTTTTCATGGCTGCTTGGCCACTTAAGAGAGCATGCCACTGTATTTTTGCTGCTTAGCTTTGTGGTGGGGTTGTCTGCATAGTAACAGAGCAAGGGAGCTTCAGATGATTGACCCCTCTTGTCACCGGATGGTCTCCATGTGCCCCCTGTTGTCCTCTGTGTCTTCTGAACAAAGGGTGCAGATACCTGGTTTACCTTAGTAGTGTGGCTGGGGCCCCTCGGCTCTTTTAAAACCAGGTTAGGTTGGATTTAGTGGTGAATTTGAGAACAGAACCTATCTCTTAATGTTCCTACAAGTATTTACTCAACCATGTTACTTATACTGTACAAAATACTTTAAACCTTTGAGTCTGTTTG
This sequence comes from Agapornis roseicollis, assembly GCA_002631895.1. Classification (NCBI taxonomy): domain Eukaryota; kingdom Metazoa; phylum Chordata; class Aves; order Psittaciformes; family Psittacidae; genus Agapornis; species Agapornis roseicollis. The sequence continues at coordinate 213,934 of NDXB01017322.1, read as the reverse complement.
TGTCTGTTGCGTGAGGCTATCTTTGCCACCTTTGCAGTGTGTATGGAATAATGCAAAACCTGAAGCAAAATTCTGGTTTAGTGATTCAAGTTAAAATCACTGGGTAAGAACACGTACTAGACCCTTTTTCAGGTTGCTCAGAGCTATGCTTTCTGCACTTTGCTAAACTGACTTCTTCAGGTGTCTTGCTATTGCTGTTCCACTGCCTGTGAAATGGCAGCACTGTATCTAAGTACCAGTCTGGTTTTGTTTGAGGATTGATTAGAAACGTGTTTGCAGTGTAATATAAAACAAAGCTGCAGCCTGTTGAGGTGAGCAGCCACAGCTTCTACAGTGTTCCAATGGAGAGTTTATGCAGTCTTAGGTATGGAGAAACTTCTCTGAGCTTTTGTTAGCGGGACTGAAGTTTTCTGCTGTGCTTTATATGTATGTATGAGCCAGGAGTAAAGAACTTCAGGCCAGAAGGGGCTGACAGCTTGTTAGCAAGAAAATGTTTTCTTCTGTCTCTTAAAAAAAAATATTTAACCTTCTTGTGGTTCGGGATAGAAAGTTGAAACTGTCAGGCAAATATCCACCATCCAGCAGGATGTTCTCGTGAAATCCAGCTTTGATTTGACAGTTGTGAGCCTTTGAAAATAGTGCTCTGTTTATCCAGTACAGTAAATACTTGGAGCACGTTAGGCTGTGCTGTCCATAGGTGGCTAAATTGGCAAGTATTAAATACGTAAGTCTTGTATTGAGGGAGGGAGGATCCTGCGGCAATTGCAAGTGCGTGCTTTTCATACTTCCATAAGATCATGTCAAAGCAGTAGATATGGTAATGGACCTGATTATACAATTGCTTAATTTCTTGTCAAAATAACATTTTTACATGCAGTGTTGTGAGATCATTTTGGTGACCTCATGTTATTTATCAGATGTCAGTTTTTCATCCCAGCAGCTTTGATATAATCATGTAGCATCATGGAGTACTGTGTTCATGCAGTCTTTGCTTGCTGGAGTTCTTTGAAGTGCTTTACTCCTTAGAAGAGTCATTGCTCTGTCAAAGATCCTACATTTAAGGACCAGGAAACCAGTATATAGCAGAATACTGCACTGTGTCACTAAGGTTGTGCCTAATTGTGAGTCTAAAAGCAGAGAAATGAGAGGTTCAGTGCACCAGGAACCCTTTGACACACATCTTGTCCAGCCAGGGATACAGTAACTCTGCAGCTTTGTCCCTGTGGGAATGCTTTGCTGCTCTTAGCTCCATATGTGTTAGCACCTAGCACAGCGGGAGGGCTTGTGTGAGGGAGAGGAGCAGAGGGATGGCTGGTGGCAGCAGTCCTGAATGAAAACTGGGCTTGCTGGCAGTGCTGAAAGGTAGCGATGCTTGGGGAAGCCTTGGAAAACTGCTCATTTGGGATGAGAGAGACACCAGATACCTGTGAAGATGAAGGTTAACATGAGGGAAGGTGTGTGGGTCGCCCCCAGCAATTCTGACAGGCATTGTGTGATGTTCCCTTGCAGCATGCTGGGGATTACTGCTTGCTGTAGCACTGGGTTCTCCTCAGAGAAGTCTGTCCTGTACAGACCCAGCCCAGCCACACTCGGCTTATGAAAACTGACAAGATTGCAGCCCGAGGAGTTATGCCTGAGGATTGTTTTTTGTCTTTCATTCTGGAAACCTAGTGAAAGGATGCCAAAATGGAAAAGAAAAAGAGCTTGTTTTTTTTTCCATGTTAAACTATCAGTGGTTATTTCTCCCAAGCCTTCTGCTTAAACAGTGTGTGGTGTTGAGGAATAAACTGGTGTCTCCTCGGTTGTGTCTTCTCATCTGTTATTTCCACATTATTTTTTCTCCTCTCCCCACAGATTAGTTACTGAAGCACAGGCTTCTGATGAGCTTGATACAGGTGTCTTTTACCTATGGCTGTTTGCACTGATGTCTCTATATAAATTTTAGAAAAAATAAACCCAGAGAAATGAGGGCGAAGAGATTGCCTACTTCCTGATAAGTAGATGAGGTTTTAACGGAAGGTGAAGCTATAAAAGCAGTGTGTGGAAAGCTCTAGTGTTACCCACTTGGACACCTGCATTTAGTGCTGACTGATGCTGGGGTTGTTAGCTGCTAACATGATGTAGGAAGCTGTAGAAGCCTGTCATTTGGAACTAAATGATCTTAAGGTCCTTTCCAACTTTAACTATTCTATGATTCTGTCATTCTATATATGAGGGAAGTACTGTTAAAACATTTACTGAAGAATCCCTTATTGCTAGAGCTTTTGACCTGTATCTGTGTTAACCATAGCAGGAACTCTATAGAGCGGACAGGCTGCTGCTAAGGTATGTGATGCTCTATATAAAAAGTTTTAGAACTCCAGCTGTAATGTATATAGACTGCTCCCAGCATTGCTAACATAGGTGGAGCTGAGCCACTGCAGGTGGCTAAGCTGGAGGACACTGAGGTGAAGTCAGTGTGGTGACATAGCACGTCAGCGTTCCCAAAGCCCTGGCAGAACTCTGGTACATCTCCACCTGCAAGTGCCCCCAGTGCTGGGAGAGCTGGAATGGTGTGAACAGCAAGGTTAGGTGTCCTCTACAGAAATGGATTGTTGTAGCTTAGGCTTTGAGGGTTTTGGAGGGTTTTTCTTCTGTCAATTTTCCCCACACAGCTTTCTGGAACTGTGTCTATCTGCCAAGATGCAATTCTAGTCCCAGGTGGAGCAAGTAGTTCAAGGCTTTTTACATAATAGCAGCTGGGAGATTCAAAAGAACTGGTGGCATTCAGCTTCAGTCTGCTTACCAGTGTCCCCAAGTGTCTGTCCCCTCTGTTACTTTGGGGAAGGGGTTGTGGAAAGGGTTGTACAAAATCAGGAGCTGTTTAAGACAGCCATTAATGCCCACAGTATTGGTAACACACTGCAGTGTTGATAGATGCACCGAAAATGAAATTCACTGGGTGTGTTATTGTCCTTTGACAAAAATTGTTAGTGTTACAACTCTTGCATATGATGGTTATAAGAGTAGCAGACAGCATCTGTTGCAAAAGACTTCTAGAATGATTTTTTATAAATACTTAAAACCAATAGTTCCCATATTCATGTAGCAAAATGAGTTTAAATGTCAAGTTCTTGTTTGAGAGTCGTTTCTGATGTAAGACTATGATCAAAGAGGTAATGCTCTGCAGACTTGGGATTAGCAGTGATTTCTCTGAGGTGCATAAGGATGCCTCTAGGAGACCGCTAGGGCTTCATATATGCCATTGCTTTTAATTGCCAAGATGTAAAGTAGACAAGTCCATACTGTTTCAGGCTAATTTAGAACCACCTAGAAACTGAGTTGCTATCTGGTCAGTTTAATGTTAATAAGTTAGCTCTTGATGTTGAGCTAATAGTTTATAAGGGATTTATGGCTTACTGGGGAGTGGCAGAAGATGGTATTTTCCCCAAATCAGCAGCTGTTTTGGGTAGAATATAGCCCATGTGCCGCTTAGGTGCCCCTGCTACAAGTGGCCACCGCCTTTCTGGTGGAAGGAGTACAGGTATATCAGCTGAAGGTCTACTATGTGATGGTGGTGTGGTTTGATTAAAGAATGAGGTCTGAAAACCCTGCAGTGGAAAGAATGAGGGCAGATAGTCAGACATGCTTGTAAAAGCAGAATTATATTGTGTCCAGATGACATGTGTTTTGATACTGTGTCTTTAGCCCCAGCAGTTCTTCAGGTACCCATGTGTTTCCTGACCTTGTTAAGAAAGAGGACGGTGGGACCTAACAGGAGCAGAATGCAAATGTATTGGAACAACTTGCTTATGCCTACGCCATCAGTCACTCCTGTCTCCTTTGTGCCAGCAAGTGTGTGGTCACCTGGTAGGCGGAAACAGGAAGCTTGTCCCCTGAAAATGGATCATATCTTATCTGAAGTTAGTTTTCAGGTGGGTCACAGCTGCTAGCAATGGCTGGAAGGGGTAAAGTTGGGTAGACTTAGGCTGGCTGGAGTTGCTTTCCTGGGTCTGTCCAACATGCGCTTGGTGTGCATAAGGTAAGCTGGCATTTTTAACAAACCTGTTTGAATGCTGATTGATCCCATACTGGTTGTATTACAGGCACATGCTGTACACATGCGTGGGAAAGGATGAGGAGGACAGCTTTTGCTGAGAGGTAGAGGCTGATGTAAAGGTGTCATTAAAAGCCCTTAGTAAGGGCCATATGTAGGAATTGGGACTGATTCATGGGATTGAAGAGTGTCCTGTGCTCTCGTATCCTCAAGTGTCACAGGGAGATGTGTGGGGTGTAGAATACTCATGTCCATTTATCTTTTTGCTTTTACATGATCTTTAGAGAGTCTGACAATTCAATAAAAGCACTGAGTAACACGTCCCGCGTCCTTGTATCCCAGTTGCATTCTTTATCAATGAGGAGTGTAATCAAGTGCTTTAGTAAACAGCAGCTTATTAAAAAGTGGCATGTGCAGTTCAATGTTACCAGTGTTTTATTAAAACTGGCAAATGCAGCACATGGTGAAAACCAGTGTAGCTCTTGAGGTGTGCTGAATGTAGTGGAGTCAACTTTTCCCAGTGCAGCTGTTCTCCTTTTTATATGGTTGAATAAGGGTCAGAGAAATAGGATGTGGCCTTCCCAGTAAAATTGCACTGAAGGAGCGTGTGGGCTAATTCATTGCCTTACCCCACTCCTCAGGTCACACAGGGAATCCACTCCTGGATACACATGCAGAGGTTGGCTTCAGGATGAGCCCTTGTTCAAACAGCTCCTGGTGCTGGTTCTGCTGTGACTGGTCCCTCTGAAAGCTGCTGCTCTTCCCGCAGCAGTCTCTTACTCCACTGTCTCCTTTCTTGCCCATTCCACTGTCACAGCTACAGTCCAGGGTGCTGGCTCAGCTTGTGTTCAGTTGTTTATTTTCTGTACCAGCAGGTCTCTAGTCTGTTTTCTTTTTCCATGCTGGTTATGGGCTCTCACCACCCTCAGTCCAGCACATACGGACAGTCTTGGGCCACAGGGGTGTTTAAAAGAAGCATCCTCTTTCTTGTACACAGAGAAAAAGGTTTCTCGCCTTTAATGCTTCATGTCACAGTAAGGCTACAAGTTCAGTACTTTTATCTACTCGGTATGCCTTTATTTCATCTTTTCACATTCTCCTTCTCAAAGAGGAAGAGAATACTGAAGTGATTCAGTGGTAACTGCAACTGTTCCTGTTGAAGCAGCTGTAATGCTGTACACCTCCAAGTACCTGAGCACTTGTCACTATCAAGCTTTTGCAGTTTAAGGACAAAGTAGGAATAAGCTAGTCTGGATGGTTTTTTCCCCTTCCGTTAGCAATACAATAATGGGTGGCTACTTAGAAGTACAGGGATGGTTTGTGAATACTTTACCAACAGGTAAACTAAGATGTGTGTTTGTGTCTTAGTTACTTTGTGGTAGTAGCTGCTTGTGTGCATGTTTCCACCCTTTTGCTTTTCAAATTCCCTCTGAAGCTGTCTTGTGCCAGACAAGACTGTGCAGGTGAGCAGCAGAGATGGTAAAATAAGGGGGTGGAATTAGGCTGCAATAACTGTCTGGGTAGCCTTAAAAATGGATCATGTCTGATCATTTGTGTCCCTCCTGCAGTCCTGAGCTCTGGTCTGTGAGGCTGCCCTGCTCTGGTGTTCTGCCAAGGTGGATTTGAATGTTCCAAGCTCTGACTGTTGGCTGTGATAAATTCTCTCCATCCTGATGTGTCCTGGTGTTCACATGTTTTCCCTTTCAAGGGAAAAGGTGATTTCTGTTGCTGCTTTGATAGAGATGTGTCAGTACTGGCACGGCTTAGCCTGTATTGTTTGGTTGGGTGGGGTGGGAGAAAGAGGAGAGGAGATACAAGTGGGTAATTGGATTCAGAGATGATTGTGCTGCTGTGGTAGGTTTTACTGGATGAAGCAGCTTGTTACGATAGGTGTTTGTTTCAGCTTCTGTCTGCAGGTGTGACTTGGCTAGATAAGGATGCTCTATCATGATGATTTCATTGTTTGATTTGGCTGGACTGGGTGGAGAATGTAGTTGCATTGTTTGGGACTGGCTTTGTAGTTTGATTTTGTTGAAGTGGATTACATGGCAGTGCATTGCTACATTAGGTGAAGCTGCAGTAGATAATAGTTGGAGGATGTTGAAGAGAATATGCCCAGGGTTTCACAATGTGTAACTAATAGAGCCTCGCAACAGCTCCAGTGTTTCTGCTGGAAGATCTGGTCAGCAGAATGTGTTGGGATTACACAGTAAACCTCTGGTAGTGATTTCAGTTTGCCGTTGTTCTTTAACTGCAAGGCTGGCTGTGCTGTGTAAATAGCTGTGAGTGCTCCATAAGACCATGCTGGCTCCAGCAGTGTGAACCTCGTGTGCATTCATACTGCTCTTGCAGCCTCTCCAGTGTTCGCAGCGGGTGAGGTTGAAGCTGGCAGGTAGCTGCTCTCTGTCTTTACTCACCTCAGATTTACCATTGAGCCATTTCTCAGAGTACATATTTCCTTGTATTACTGAACTTGCACTTAAACTTGCTTTAACGTGTGAGTGAGCAGTGATGCAGGGCTGTCTCCACCTCTGAAAGTGTGGTTCATCAGTTCCTGGGCTATGGACTCTTTTGGCCTTATAGGAAATAACCATAGTGCACAGTGGGGTTAAACCCTCTTGTAAGCAAACTGTCAGTATGTCTTACTCAGGAAGGTTTGCAGTTGGATTGCCTTCTCCCTGTAGTGTAGCACAGTGATGTGAAGTAGGAGCTGCCAGAACAGTAGTGCTGCTTCCTTCCAAAAGCTGCCTGGTTTTCCCCTAGATGTGGTTTTACATGATACTTGATGTTTTTATTTATGCATTGTCTGGCTGTGGAGGATGTTGTATATATGAAGCACAGGGTTTCAGCAGACATTGCTGGGCACAGTGAGGGGAAGGTGAGCCTTTGAAGAGAGATGGGTACAAAGAAGGGGAGGTTACATGTCCAAACTTTGTGCCAGCTTCTCTAAGAACAGATGAGCTCATGGGAATCCAGCTAGCTCAGCTGTGGGAGTGCTGAAGCAGATCTGACCTATTTCCCCTCCATGTGCAGCATCCATCTTCAGACTCCTCCAGTCTGATGGTGGCTTTTTCATTACTGACAGATCTTGACAGCCTGAGCAGTGGCTTGTTGCCAGTGGCTCAGAGTGGGTTTTGGTTCCTGTGCTCCTGTTACTGGATGCATGGGAGGGATGCACAGTTTGGGTGTGCATTCTTGTTGGTGAAACTCTTCCTCTCTCTCCTTTCCCCAGGTGATCATTTCTTGTGAGACGAGTGGTTCACAACTCATGGCCTCCAGAATGAGTACTGCTGTGTCGTGACACCAGGGGTCTTGGTAAGCTACTTGTTGGAAAGGGGAGCAGCTAGTATACCTCCACAAATGCAGGTCCATCTCTTTTTGTCTCTGCTGTTGAGCTTTGAAGTAGTTTTAAGCCATCCAAATTGTAAACTGCAACCAAGTGCAGTGTGGCTGCTTTTCACCTGTTCTCACCTCCTCCTTTCAGCTTGCAGTGGTACTGATGTGGTTATGTGGGCAACCAGATCAGGGAACTAATTCAACTGAATAGAGATTTCTGCTGTTGCGCTTGGATTAATTCCCATTCAGATCTTTCCCTGATGTGGTCAGGAGAGAGGTGGTGAGAATGAGTAGCCAGTGGAACCATCCCTTTTCCCTGCAGCTGTTGCCTGGCATACCTTAAAGCAATCCTGAAAATACAGCCTTGGATGTAGCTTGCCAAAGTATCTTGAAAAGCTGCTTTACCATTCACAGTGATCCTACCTCTATAATTTCAGAGCAATGATAAAGGCTTTGCTATGGCAGGCAGACCGTAGCTGCAAAAATACATTTCTCTAGAGCTTTTCCATTATTGAACCCTAGATTCCCAGACATACATATGCTAAAAGAGCATTTAGAAAAATCATGAGGAATTCCATTTCACATAATAAAAGATGGTACATTCCCAGTGTGCAGAAATGAGAAGCCAAGGAAGTTGAGTTGCGGTTTTCCCACCGATGAGTATATTGATGTATCCTTTATAGCTCTGTCTGGTAAGAAGAACTTTAAACTGAGATTGGAAAATACAGTTTCCTTGCAGAGTACATCAGTTCTAATAGATGGAAGATATATGTATTAGGCTAATAAAAAAGTAGGGTTAAAAAACCTGGAACTTTCTCCTCCCCCCTTGAAGTACTTGAAAGTTCAGTGATGTCAGATATACTGTGCAGCCAGTGTGATCCGGATTTTGTTCCTCATGTTGTCTTATTGCACCATGCAAGGTTGGGAGTCTCAAAAACTTCTCATCTTGTAATAAAAAGTAACATGATAACACATAGATACCAGAAGTGGAAAAGGAGGGGGTGAAAGGCTGGAATATGTAAGTTCATCACAGGCATCTGTATCCCGCTTCTAGCATTGACCTCTGCTCACTTTAGTGCTATTGTTCAATTTTTATTTTTAACATGAAATTCACCATGTTTTCAGTCATACACTTCACCTTAAGTGAGGACCCCAAAGTGTCACTGGGTTCCACTGACTTTTATAGATAAATGAATCTCTTTTGAAAAGTGGAGTTAGATGCTGTTGATGTTATGGTTTTGTTGTCAAAACGTACATAGGAGTAAAATTTGCATGCAAAGATGATACAATTTAGATACTTGTGAAGATGTGCTCTCTTGTCTTTAATGTATCTTCATAGCACCAGCTCTAATTACACCATGATAATAGTAACAGTAGTAATAGAGTAAGTCCAACATTGTTCTCAAGATCAGAAGGATAACCATCTGATAGCCCCACAGAGGTATGTGGATCTGGTGGAGTTAATCTGATTGTGCCTAATAGGAGGTATTAAAAATGAGACCTTTATTGCAGAAGCATTCCCCACATGAATGGGTTTGTGCAGCACAGTGGAAGTGAGAAGAGGGAGCAGGGTTATTTCTCTGGCTCATGAAGGAGGCATGTGGTCTAGAGGAGACTTCTTGGAGATGATACAGAGCTTCGGGGAACAAGCTGCAGTATGGAGCACTATCATGTTAAAGTGCAGCAGTGCAAAGTCACTAAAAGGTCTAATGGCAAACCTTACAGCAACATAAATTTGTGGAACTGGGAAATCATGGTGCTCAATGCTGCAAGTTAGTGATAGATCTCTTTGATCAGAGGTAGTCATCTAGTGCCCATGTTTCTTAATCCTTTCTGTCAGCACAGAAGCAAGCCAATTTTTGTTTTCTAAATGCAGTTTGCACAGCAGTTTCTTCATAAATTCAGGACACCCCCAAACTGGTGAGATTTATTTTGTTTCATTTGATACACACAGGTAGAAACTGGTGCTTTGGTGCTCAGAAGGTGTATTGGGAATATTTGCAGTTGAATAATATTTAACCAATAATGCTTAATACATTAACAATAAATCCTGGTTAGATTCTAAGTTAAGTGATTTGCATCTGAGTAGGTAAGATGAACAGGAGAGATTTTGTTGAAACATAAACAAGACAGACATTTGTTCCAAAATAATTTAGCCCAAAGGACATACAGTGGTGTTCAATAGTTTCCTCCTCCAGAAGCTGTTGTGTTATTGCATGGGTTATGCATGTTGGTTGCTAGAAAGAAGCTGAAAAAGCGCTTATTTTTAGGTGGTATTGGTTGTTTTTGTTCTTCTCTTAAATCCTCAATATCTGTGTAGTGTTAGTGAACAAATTTAGAAGGGTAGTTGCCTAGTGCTCCTTTGGCCTTTTCGATAGAGATGATGAGTGACTAACCTCTGGTGCTTTTGGATTAATCACAACATAGCTGGTTGATTACAGGTAGTCAGGAGACATTTTGGTTTATATTCCTCCCTTTGTGCAAGCCTTAGCACACATCTTTGAACGTATGTCTAGTTATATTGGACCAGGGAGACAAAAGATTTGAGCAGAGTTTATGTTCTTAAGAAATATCGGATTACAGCCATTCACAAGGGAATTCTAGATAGCTAAATCATGTTGGGGATTTGCGATTTGGGCTTTCTACTGACTTGCTATGAGGTGTCTTCAAGCTGAGCACAGATATGGAATCAAAATGTCCAGCTATGAGGTCCTTCCCTGTTTTGTTGACCAGAATGATTTGGTTTGGATGAAGAAGGCCTCACTGGCTGTAAACTGAATGGCCAGCCAGGGCTGCCCCTGGTTTGATATCCAGAGCTGTACTGAGCTATCTGAAAGCTCCTGTTTTCTCAGTACTGGGGAAAGAATTGCCATTTACTGCTTCACACCAGACACATCTGCAGGGGAAAGCTCTTCACTGGTTTTCTGTTCTATTCTGTTTGTGGTGGTTTAACAGTGTGCCCTGGAGATGCGAGACTTCCCCTGGGCAGCAGGAGGCATACGTCTAGAGAATGCTGGAGCTGCAGGAGGGAAGCGCCCAGTGCAAAACCAGAGAGGAGCAAAGAGAAAAAAGGCAAGCAGAGAGCCAGCATTGAGAGAAGCGGGTGGCAGAAAGTGCTGCAACGCTGCCTCTGGCAGCACGCTCCCAGAAGAACTTGGCGAGAGCCCATCTGCGTGCGTGTGAGACTGTGAGCTCAGGATTCCTGTCAATGCATTCCAGTAACCCCAAAGTGAGGAACTCCCCGTCAGGCAACACACAGAGGTAAGGAGAGGAGCCTGCAGTCAGCTGCTCTGGATTTGTATGTGATGCTATCCCTACTCTGCTGCAGGATTAGCCAAGTGCTGCTGTGCCTGACTTACTGGTCCTCCTTTGTGCTCCCATTAGGCTTACCTGAGCACTGGCTGCACAGTGCTGATGGGCTTCCATGTTTGCTAGGCTCAGGGTGAGCTGAAAGCTGTAAACACATGAGGTGCAGGTTCTCCATTCCATGCCCTCATCTCTCTTCCTAACCCTATTCAGGTATCTGAATAGGCTGTAGGAGAGTAAGTATGCTGTTTCTATCTGGGGGTTTTGTGTTTTGTTTTGTTGTTTTTTTTCTTCCCCCTCTTCTAATTACCTGTTTCCCCAAGGGGTATCTGGGCAGCAGCAGGTCATTCTGTCTGCACTTTCACACAAAATGCTTCCTCCATATTATTGACCTGAACAGCCTGGAAAGTTGATTAGCTGTGCACTGAGATCTTCTGCATAGTCCACCTGTTAGTGCATCAGGTCAACATCTCTCCTCTGCTAATTTGGAATGGGAAGAATATGGAAGTGAAGCAATGCCCAGAGACTTAGAATGGTGTAATTGACAGCATTCTGGAGTTTGATTATTTACTCTTAGGGGTCATCTGGTGCTTGAGAGAGTAATTCAGAGGGAATGTCTCTGAGTCAGGTATGTGTCCAAAGGAGGAAATGGCTTGTGGGAGTCCCATGGTAAAGATGCTAGTAAACACTGCCTGCTGGAAGTGATAGTGATGATGGGAAAACAATGCGGAAGATCCAATAGCAATGGAGTAAGTGGAGGCTGAGGAGGAGGGAGTGGCTAATATGTATGTAAACCCCAGAGAAGCAAAGTATTTTTAGGATGCAGTTTGCTGAATGGAAGCGGGGAGGAAAGACTCCAAATCTCCTTTGGCAAATTAAAGAAGCTTCATCTGCCCTATTCTGCAGGAGTGTGTAGGGAGATGGTATCCTTCTCTTTCCTTATTCAGAGGCAGGTTGTAGCTGGTTTAATTGTTTTCATGGTCAGAGGCTTGTGTTTTCCTGGCAGCTCCTCCCAATGTATGACAAATGTTGCAGTAATGCTGGGTTTTCTTTGTGTTCCCTGTGGAACTGGATAAGGAGGTGCAAGGCAGGGAGGAGGGAGATGTTAGGGTCTGCTCTCATCAGAGCTTCAGTGTGCAGTTGGGGTCCAGGAGAGTGGCAAGGTGAACTTTATTGTGCCTTGTTTGTTTACCCTGAGCTGGTCTTGGTGTGAGGCGCTTCTCTGTGCACATAGAAACCGTTGTCTTTATTGACAGAAGCCCTGGAGGTAGGTCCTCATGTGACAGCAGTTCCTGGGATCTGGCAGGTCTGTAGCTTGCCCTGGTGCCTTCTTGAGCAGCGAGGTCCCATCTTGGATAATAACCCTTTCAGGGCATGTTCAAAAAAGCACCTGAATGATGCGAAGCTTGCAGGCATTTTTTATTTGTCAGCAATTGCCTTAGCTTGCAAAGAAGGTGGCAATGATTCTTACTGCCTCTCTAATCTGTTCCTATAGCATGGAATATGAATCAATGGTGTGATTTGTTACTATTTGTTTCCTTTTCCTTCCTTTGCTCTGTCCCCAGTAGCCCCAAATCAAAGCAGGAGGTGATGGTCCGTCCCCCTACAGTGATGTCCCCGTCTGGCAACCCCCAGCTGGATTCCAAATTTTCCAACCAGGGCAAACAAGGGGGCTCAACCAGCCAATCCCAGCCCTCTCCCTGTGACCCCAAAAGTGGAGGTCACCCCCCCAAAGTGCTCCCTGGCCCAGGTGGGAGCATGGGGCTGAAGAATGGGGCTGGAAACGGTGCCAAGGGGAAGGGGAAGAGAGAGAGGAGCATTTCAGCAGACTCCTTTGAACAGAGAGAAGCTGGGACTCCCAATGATGACCCTGAAATCAAAGGTATGTTTGTTAGGATCTATGTGGAAGTGCAGGCAATTAGTCAGAGTCCTCTGAGATGCAAAATTGCTATGAAGCATTAAGAGAAACATTTATTTTTTGTGGGGTTCTCTAAGTTCCAGCCAATGTAGTCTGAAGGTCTCAAGAGCAGGCAAGGGAAAGAGGTTGCCATAGCTGGTGTTGGTAAATGTCCTGTTCTCACTCAGTTAAAGCACAGACCTGAGTCTGGTGGGAAACTTCCTTTGTAACTTTGAAACTCCTCCAGAGAATTTGAAAGTACAAATGAAACCTGTTGGTTTCCTTCTGGCCTTTGGCCTTTCAGGAACTGCTTTGTTGTAACTGGGATTTTGAACAATATGCAAGCCTGTTTTGTCAACACACGTACATAACCTGTAGCACCCTTACTGGTAACACAAGCCAGAGGGTTGGGATTTTTGTATTCTGTTCCTGGCTCCACCGTTGCCTCTGTAAGGCAGTGCAAAACCAGACTAGATGTGCAGTTGTCCATGTTTCCTATGTCCATTTGCTAGATCCTCTGGCTAATGTGGCTGTGGGGGGTGGTGGTGGACTTCCACAGAGTGGTCTCCAGACGTTTATTCATTTTGGTGTGTGGTTTTTCTTCTGCTCTGTGTGGCCATTGGAGAGTTAAAGGGGATCAGCTCTGGGAACTGCCACTTTCCTTGGAAATGAACAAGATGAACTTTCTGCCAGTGGAGTCTGAAAGTTCACATGGCATTAGAGAGATTATGCCTAGTGTAATAGAATTGCCTTTAATGACACTCGAGAGAGAAGCAGGAAGTTTCAGAGAAGGAAAAGTTCTCATCAGTTTCCATAAATGGTTTCCATAAAGCTCCCATGGTAGTGATTCTTTTCTTTTCCTCTTTCTCCTCTTCCAGACTGCAATTCTGCTGATCATGTGAAATCCCAGGAGTCTCAGCACACACCACACTCCATGACACCTTCAAACACTTCAGCCCCAAGGTCTTCCACACCTTCCCATGGCCTGACTGCCACTTTGGAGCCAGCAAGTGGGCAGAAGGCTCCATCCAAAGTGGTTTATGTCTTTTCTACTGAGATGGCCAACAAGTAAGTAGGTAGATGCTTGGGTGTCCTCAGGGAGCGGGGCTTACTTTTGTGCTCCCTTTTGAAGAGATTCTCAAGTGCCCTTTCTCTGTCAAGTACATTCCTGTAGCAAAAAGTCATTACTTGTTTTGGGGATCCTGAAGGGGCTGGAGTGGAGACTCACCGTATCTTGCTCTCTGAAAAATGATTATTTATTCCTCTGAGGTGTGGTTTGATTTTTTTTGGGTTTTGTGTTTTTGGCAAGTGCTGATGGATACTGTTTTGCAATCCATGCAGCAAGTAGCAGCCAGGATGGTTTAAACTCAAACATGAACCCTGAATGCTGATGAGTTTGTAGATGTAAGCATTTTTCTTTTGCTACTCATCTAGAGTGAAATATGTGTGGTTAAGTCTTTCTCCCCTCTGCCAGCTGAAGGATAGAAGGGAGGATGGTTAAGAAAAATTGCTTCTCAGCTTCAACTGGGTATGCGTGCATGTCTGTCTTTGCAGGGCTGCAGAAGCTGTGCTGAAGGGACAGGTGGAAACCATCGTGTCCTTTCATATCCAGAACATCTCAAACAGCAAGGTGGAACGAAACACTGTACCCTTGGTAGGGAATACCTGCATATGTGGGTGGGAAAGGAAATGGTAAATGTGCCTGATTCTGAGAGATGGATGATTTATTCCACTCTGAAGCAAGATTTAGGGTGGGAAAGAGAGAGACAGTTGTTATTCTAGCCTTCTTCAAATAAATGTCTTGGGTCATCAAAGAAGAGCTTGAGTCTTGCAGTATTTGGGTAGTGTATATCCAACCTATTGCTCATGCAGAGCTAGCACAGAAGCAAGGGGCACCTACCACAATGCTTGAGCAAAATAGGTTTCTGTATGGCCAAGATGCTGCTCTGTAAATCGCTGCATGCAGGCTCTCCTTCCTTGCGAGGTGTGGGCTGGTGGGGTTGAGACAGGATATTCTGTTTGCACTGCTGCTTATGTGTGACACTGTTGTAAGAAGAGCAGGTGATAGCATGTGGCTTTTTCTTGCAGAACCCCCAGATCACTGCACTTCGGACTGAACCCAAGCCCCTGCCACAGGCTCAGCCTCCTGCTGCCCAGGACCAGAATCCTCCCCAGAATGCCAAAATGCAGCCGACTCCACCCCTGTCAACGCCTGTATCCAAATCCACTGGCCCCCCATGTCCCATAGATCAGGACAGTCCAAGTGTTGAAAGCAAAGTGATGTCTGTGGGCAGCCCTGCCAACTCTACCCCGCTGCAGACAGAAGGATTTGGGCAGAGTTCGACCCCCAATAATAGAGCAGTTAGCCCAGTTTCCCAAGGTAGCAATAGCTCCACTGCAGACCCCAAAGGTCCTCCGCAGCAGGTGTCTGGTGGAGACCCATCCAGTTTGGGTGAAAATCCAGATGGACTTTCACAGGAGCAGCTGGAGCATCGAGAGCGCTCATTGCAGACCCTGAGAGACATACAGCGCATGCTCTTCCCCGATGAGAAAGAGTTTTCAGGAGGGCAAAGTGGGGGGCCACCTCCAAATGCTGGGGTGCTGGATGGTCCCCAGAAGAAACCTGAAGGGCCGATACAGGCTATGATGGCTCAATCCCAAAGTTTAGGCAAAGGTTCAGGGCCTCGGACAGATGGAGGGGCCCCATTTGGCCCTCAAGGACACAGGGACATGCCTTTTTCCCCAGATGAAATGGGGCCACCACCAATGAACTCCCAGTCAGGACCTATAGGCCCAGACCACCTGGACCACATGACTCCTGAGCAAGTGGCCTGGCTCAAGCTGCAGCAGGAGTTCTATGAGGAGAAGAGAAGGAAGCAGGAGCAGGTGGTGGTGCAGCAGTGTTCCCTGCAGGACATGATGGTCCATCAGCATGGGCCACGTGGAGTGGTCCGAGGCCCTCCTCCTCCCTACCAGATGACCCCTGGGGAGGGCTGGGGACCTGGGGGTCCAGAGCCCTTCCCTGAAGGCATAAACATGTCGCACTCTCTGCCCCCCAGGGGCATGGCCCCACATCCCAACGTGCCTGGTGGCCAGATGCGCTTGCCTGGTTTTGCAGGAATGATGAACTCTGACATGGAGGGCCCCAGTGTCCCGAATGCTGCCTCGCGGCCTGGGCTTTCGGGAGTTAGTTGGCCAGATGATGTGCCAAAACTCCCAGATGGCCGAAACTTCCCTCCTGGCCAGGGTGTCTTCAGTGGCCCTGGCCGAGGGGAGCGGTTCCCCAACCCACAAGGTCTGCCTGAAGAGCTGTATCAGCAGCAGCTGGCTGAGAAGCAGATGGGCCTCCCTCCTGGCCTGAGCATGGAAAGCATCAGGCCTGGCATGGAGATAAACAGAATGATACCCTCCCAGAGACACATGGAGCCTGGGAACAACCCCATCTTCCCTCGCATGCCAGTGGAAGGGCCGATGAGCCCCTCCAGAGGGGACTTCCCAAAAGGAATACCCCCACAAATGGCCTCTGGCAGGGAGCTGGAGTTTGGGATGGGCCCTGGCAGCATGAAGGGGGACATGGGCATGAGTGTCAGCATGGGCTCCAATCCGCCCCTAGTCCCTCAGAAGCTGAGGGAGGCAGGAGTCGTGCCGGAAGAGATGATGAAACTGCGCCCTGTTGTGCCAGAGATGCTCTCCTCTCAGCAGAAAATGGTGCCGCTGCCGTTCGGAGAGCACCCACAGCAAGAGTATGGCATGGGTCCCCGGCCTTTCCTCCCCATGTCTCAGGGCCCAGGAGTCAGTCTCCGAAATCTCAGAGAACAGATTGGGCCTGACCAAAGGACTAACAACCGGCTCAGCCACATGCCGCCACTACCTCTCAATCCCACCAGTAACCCCAATAGCCTCAACACTGCTCCCCCTGTGCAGCGCAGCCTCGGCCGCAAGCCCTTGGATATCTCTGCAGCCGGTCAGGTGCATTCGCCAGGAATCAACCCTCTCAAGTCCCCCACGATGCGCCAGGTCCAGTCTCCCATGATGGGGTCTCCCTCGGGGAACCTCAAGTCCCCTCAGACGCCCTCCCAGCTGGCGGGAATGCTCGCGGGCCCCACTGCTGCAGCTGCTGCTGCCTCTATTAAGTCCCCCCCTGTCTTGGGGTCTGCTGCTGCTTCTCCTGTCCACCTCAAGTCTCCGTCTCTCCCTACACCTTCTCCTGGATGGACTTCATCTCCAAAGCCTCCTTTGCAGAGCCCTGGGATTCCCCCGAACCACAAGGCATCTCTCACCATGTCCTCTCCAGCCATGCTGGGGAACGTGGAGTCGGGTGAGTGCTCTCTCAGAGCAAATTTGGCTCTTTGGTTTGTGTTGGGTCACCCTGAGGTGTGCAGCAAGATGGATAAGGAAGTTTTTTTGCAGGGTGGCAGAAGCTAGACAGTGTTTTGCCCATCTGAAGGGAGGCTGTGTTGCGGGTCTGGTGGGTGGCTATGCAAGTGGAGTGCAAGTGATTCTCCTCCTCCCTCCCTCCTTGTATTTGTGGGTTTGCTCAAGTGTGTCCCCACATGAAAGTGAAAGGGTGGGGTCAAGAAGTGTGAAAAGGTGTTGGGTGTTGGTGGGAGAAATCTCTCCTTGGAGGGGTGTATGGCCATTCTGCCATAGCTCCTGGTGATCACAGCTTTGCAGAGAAGGTCCTGCTGACATTAGGAAAGCACTTTGAGATAAAAGACTCCTACAGAGATCGTGCTGGGCATAGTTAGCCAGTATGTACTGAAGTTCAGCTATTGTAAGTGCTTTCTACATGTACCACTGCAGACAGGGAGGTGTCCTAACATTTGTTCAGGCTTCAACCATTTTGGAGAGTGCTAACCACCACCACATGGAGCACCCGGTGGCGTCTTGGAGCCGTGCCGTGCCTGGCATGCCGGTGTGCAGATGCTGGCACTGCCTTGCGTGCTCCTGAACATCTCTGGGCTGCTGCCCTCTGTTCCCTCTCCCAGACCCTCTCGGGCAGGCTCACCTGGGAGCCCTTTCGCCCCTCCGGGTACCGCTCGGTCCAGTCCAGGCTGCCGGCAGCGGAGCTGTTTGCTCACGTTGCCCTCTAGTGCCGCTCCCGGTAACAGCGCGGCGGCGGTCGGGATGAGCCTGCCGGCCACGGGGACCGGCGGTGGGGATGGAGCCTGGATGTTGGTGTCTCTCACAGCTGCTGAAGCCGTGCCCGGTGTGAGCCCCAGCACCTATGAGCCAGAACCGAGTGCTGTTAGGCCATACCTGATGATGTGCTTAATGAGTCCTTTCAGGTGTAGTTCTTCCAAGGCATAAATGCTTTGGCATTGAAAGGTTTCTGTATTCTCTATTCTCCTTTTTTTTTTTTTTTTTTTTTCTTTTGCTGGGGGTGGGTGCTGAGGAATGCGCAGTTCAGTTTCAGTGACAGTACAGCTTCAGTTCAGCATCTTCCCTTCACATGCGGTCTGGATGGCATGAAGCTCATTGGTGGAGGACAAAGGGGACTGGAATTGCAATTATTTCTATTATTGGGAGAGCAAACGAAGATGTTAAGATAAAAGGTGCAGAGAATGCTTCTTTCACTGGGATAAGCAATAAATACGTGTATATGAAACCTGAAATAAAACATAAACAGGAAGTTTTACTTGAAGCTGCAGGTGCAGCATGTCAGAAATCTGCTCACATGTCTCAGCATAGTATCTGCTACAGCCTTTGTTATGCTGTGTCTTTTGTTCTGCTTTGATGCCTCCTAAAATAAAAAGGAAAGGAGTTACAGTTGGCATTTGGTGTATGTAGGAACAATACTGTAGATTTTGATTTTAATGGCTGGACCTGGTACCTAAGTCTGTCTCCAGTGTATGGAAGTTGAACAGTGTGATTTTCAGATTTACCTGAGAATTCTTCATGTAATTTTGTAGAGGCTCAGGGTAGTTCCAGTAGAAGTGCAGAATCTGGGATAACAGATGTTAACCATCTTGGCAAACAGGCTTAGTTTTCTGGTTACCTTTCACAAGCATTGACTGCATTAGTCACATGGTCTCTTGCAGTAAAAAGGATTTCTAGTTTTTGAGATGTGTAAGAGAAAGGGGTGGGTTCAAGGGGGAAAAAATGTTAAGAAGGGGAAAAAACTTAGTCTTTCTCTTTATTTCTTTTCTTTCCTCCTAAGGTGGCCCACCTCCTTCCACAGTCAGCCAGTCGGCTCCTGTGACTCTCCCTGGAAACCTTCCCTCTAGCAGTCCTTACACAATGCCTCCAGAGCCAACCCTCTCCCAGAATCCCCTCTCCATTATGATGTCCAGGATGTCCAAATTTGCCATGCCCAGC
Organism: Agapornis roseicollis; assembly: GCA_002631895.1. Lineage (NCBI taxonomy): Eukaryota > Metazoa > Chordata > Aves > Psittaciformes > Psittacidae > Agapornis > Agapornis roseicollis. Next base: position 195,041 of record NDXB01017322.1, on the reverse strand, counting down.
TCTACTCCACTTTATCACGATGCCATCAAAACTGTGGCCAGCTCGGATGATGACTCCCCTCCAGCACGCTCCCCAAATTTGCCACCTATGAACAGCGTACCAGGTAAGAAACTCAAAGATACATAAGACCAAGCTATCGGGCAGTACAGTGAGGATGTCTGTATGGGGGCTTCCTCAAATGAAGATGAGAGGGGAAAGTCTTTGAGGAATATATACCCACGGGTTAGTTTTGAGAAAGGCAGTTGCAGTTCTCTGAAGTGAGATGACAAAAGTTCTCCTTCCAACCAGTTTTTCTCTGTCTTTCATAAAATGTCTAATGTGGAAAGCCGTTCTGTATGAGAAAGACTTTACTTAGGCAGACTGGAATTACTTGTGTGAGTGAAGGCTGCTTGTGGGAGTAAGGATCAGCCTAGAGTGCGTTACAGAGGAAACCATTATTCTTAAGAGGCAGTGTCATAGAAGCTTCATAGTTTGTGGTGAAAAGTAAATAAAACATTGTCCTTTGGGGCTGCCTTGTGGGTAAGCATGTTCAGAGGAGGAATCCAATCCCTGCTGATAGCTTTATGTTTGTAGGGTACATACTAAATACAAAGTATGCTGTAGCCCCTCTACCCAATGAATTGACATAGATTAAAGAGGGGATGAGTAGCTGTATCACAAGAGTGGCACTTGGTAATGAATTCTTGATGAGTTTACCTGTAGCTTTGCTGTGTGCTTCACGCAGTAATGATCAGTGTGACTGGATATACCTGGGGAAGCTGCCTAATTGAATAAGTTCCTGATGACAGCTCATTAACCTCATTGATTGTTCCTCCTTGTCTTACACGGGTTACCTCATTTATCACTTCTGGAGTTCTGAAAGGACATTCAGTCACTTCCCAGTGGACAAGCGTCCATATGCTGATAATCTGGCACAGACATGTTTGTTATCTGCCTGCCTCATCTAGATGGCCAGGGAAGTAGTAAAAGTATGGATTGGATTGAGATCCTATTTACAGAGCAGGCATTAGGCACTTCTTGCTTAGGGAGGCAGCTGTGCAGGTGGCATCAATTCTCTGGTTAAAATAACATTTTGCAGAGCCACTACTGATGGGTTTTTGCTAGCACTAATTTTTTGCTTATGTGTGTGTGCACAGGCTTGGTAGCCTTGCAGAAAGCTTGCTGGTGGCTTTGTTGATTATTATTGGCTATTCTCTAAATGTGATTCCTTATTTCTTCCCTAGGAATGGGCATTAATTCTCAGAATCCTCGAATTTCAGGTCCAAACCCAGTGGGTCCAATGCCAACCCTTAGCCCAATGGGAATGACCCAACCTCTTTCCCATAACAACCAGATGCCCTCTCCAAATGCTATGGGACCCAATATACCTCCTCATGGGGTCCCTGTGGGACCCGGCCTGATGTCACACAACCCGATGATGGGGCACAGTTCCCAGGAGTCTCCAATGGTACCTCAAGGACGCCTGGGCTTCCCACAGGGGTTTCCTCCCGTACAGTCCCCTCCACAGCAGGTGCCATTTCCACACAATGGGCCCAGTGGTGGACAAGGCAACTTCCCAGCGGGAATGGGCTTCCATGGAGAAGGACCTCTGGGGCGTCCTACCAACCTGCCCCAAAGTTCGACAGATCCAGCACTTTGCAAGACTGGAGGCCCTGGTGGTCCAGACTCCTTCACGGTTCTTGGAAACAATATGCCTTCGGTTTTCACCGATCCAGAGCTGCAGGAGGTGATCCGTCCTGGAGCCACGGGAATACCTGAGTTTGACCTGTCCAGGATTATCCCATCAGAGAAGCCTAGCCAGACACTACAGTATTTCCCTCGTGGGGAGGTGCCGGGCCGAAAGCAGCCACAGGGTCCCGGGCCTGGCTTCTCCCACATGCAGGGGATGATAGGAGAGCAGACCCCGAGGATGGGACTAACGCTGCCCGGCATGGGAGGCCCTGGGCCAGTGGGAACTCCGGATATCCCTCTTGGGACGGCTCCATCCATGCCAGGTCATAACCCGATGAGGCCACCTGCCTTCCTGCAGCAGGGCATGATGGGGCCACACCACCGCATGATGTCACCAGCACAGACGGCGATGCCTGGGCAGCCCACACTCATGAGCAACCCTGTGGCCGCCGTGGGCATGATCCCAGGCAAGGACCGAGCCCCTGCAGGGCTGTACAGCCACCCGGGGCCTGTCGGGTCACCTGGCATGATGATGTCAATGCAGGGCATGATGGGACCCCAACAAAACATCATGATTCCCCCCCAGATGAGGCCCCGAGGTATGGCTGCTGACGTTGGCATGGGAGGATTTAGCCAAGGCCCTGGAAACCCAGGGAACATGATGTTTTAAGCTGCTACCGTAAGACTGGATGTTCTGATCCTTGTCAAGATGAGATTCCAAGTCCTGAGGGCTTTTTTGGGAGCTTCAGGAGTACAGTTTGGCCATGCAATAGGTGAAGAGAGACCAGAGGACATTTTGGGAAATCTCGAATGTATGGAATTACCTAAAAAAA
>NDXB01017322.1:160854-192506 GCA_002631895.1 Agapornis roseicollis | reverse complement strand
AAAAGGAAAAAAAAAAGACAAAAAATTCATTTTAACAGGTTGGTTTTTTTTGTTTGGTTGGTTTTTTTTTTAAGATTTATTTTTTAAAAATTATTTTTGTGGACTTGGGTATCCCGTGAGGCACCTGCTTTGAGAATCTGTAGCTGTATTTTGAGAATTGCCATTTGTCACAAGTTGCACCATTCTCTGTATGTTTACGACCTTCGGACTGGCTTCTCCCAGGACTCTCGGTTATTTTTGGGTTTTCTTTTTGTGTACTGTACTATATTGTAAAAGGGATTTTAGCAGAGACTTTAGTCTTTGGGGTGAGAGGAGAATGGGATTCTAGGCTGTTTAGGTGGAGAATCCATCTTCAGAACTTTGGACTATTTTCCTTCAACTCCAGTGTATAGAAAAACCAAACTACGACCTCAGAGCAGAGTATTAATGAAAAGCACAAAAAAGGAACTTAAGTTCAGTGAGGGGAATCTTTTAAAAGAAATAAATAATAAGTTAAGGACATATTTTTCAAATTATGGCGTGCTGTCCAGCACCTTCTGTCTCTCCCTCCCACTCTTTATTAAATAGGCTTCTCTCTCTCTCCGTCCCCCTTCTGTCTCCTCCTATGGCAGCTGCAATACATTGTGTTACTTCGGGGAGTAAATCTAGGAGAGCCTCTCCTCATGTGGGGACCCTTCCCACTTTTAGGAAGGGTCTGGACTTGGACACTGTTACATCCTACAGTAGTCTCTCTCACTGTTTCCTATTCTCCTTTTCTTAGAAATCCCAAGTGATTTTATTAATGTGGGAGTGGAACAGACACTAAAAGTTATCCAGGATTTTTTTTTGTGGTTATTTTTTTTCCTTCCCAGCGTAAAACGTTCTGTGTAACCTCCATTAAATTTGGTACAAAACCACTTGCCAGGGCTGTGGTGTCAGAAAAATAAAATATATTGTTTCTTACAAAAACGAACTGTCTTCTTTATCCATTCCACTTGTTCCTATGTACGCCACTCAGGTGGCCAGGTGACTGCTCTTCTTTCTGATCACAGCCAGCCTAGAGGCCAGGTGGGGCAAATTTTGGCAGCTCCTCAAAGTGGTGTGGTCTTGTGGGCAGCAGGTGCTCCTTGTGAGGCACTTGTGTGTGCTTATTCCTGAACTGAGCTTGTTTTTCCCTGGAGCAAGGTCCTGTTTCAGAATGCCTCAGGGATGGTAGTTACCATCTATCTTCCTTAGCTTATTGAGGGTCTAGGGACGGGTGAAACTTGTCTCCATCACTTCCTCCTGGTGAGCGTTTGCAGCACTGCCAGGTACATGGGTTTGATCTTTCCTGGAGTCTGGCTTTCTGCAGGACACTGGGGCTGTGTGTCCCCGTGGGGGCTTTGGATTGGGTGGGGCTTCTCGGAGGCTGAGAGAGTGGGGATGAACTTAAATAACAAAGGTGAGAGAGAAATGGCCAGCGAACAGGTTTTTGTGAGGATACCCCTGCTGGGGAAATGACTGCTTTGCCGCAGCTCTCCCTGATCACTTCCTAATCCTTTGTCTTTGCAATCCTGCCTATTGAGAGGATTTCAGCAAGAAGCATGTGTGGTTTTGTCTGTGAGGAGCGAAAGACTGGATGAGGGAACATAGACTGTGAGTTGAACCCCTCTCCTGGAGAAGACCAGGATGAGCCAACTGTGGATCTGCAGGGCAGGGTGTGGGCTCTGTGGCTGTCTGTTCTCTGGTCCCCCAGTGCTGTGTATGGAGTTTATAATCTCTGTGCTTCTTCTACTTACTATTATTTGAAATTATTTCAATGAATAGTTTTCTCAGAGGGCTGGCTATTAGTGTGAAACTTCATGTGGAGAATGAATGCCTTTAATATGCTGGAATGTGAGAGTTTTGCAGAATTAACTGATCCTGCACAGGTGGAAAAGGAATTGCTGTTGGTGGCTTACCCAAATTTCTTTGGTAGTATTACAAAGTGAATGGAGCCATGAACTGTCAGAGGCACACAAGCCTCAGAGCCTTCTGTTGCCTGCTTCCCAATTTACCTTTGTGCTGTCATGCAAATTTACAGTGATTTTGGGTGAGAATTACTCTTTAGACGAAGTGTAGGTTGTATGTTGTGGTGCTTCCCTCTGACAAGACAAGCAGTATGCCTGAAGCAGAGACTTGTCAAGATTTTAGAGAGAGCTGACAATGACACAGTAAGTGTTATGTCTGCAGAGTGGAGTTGCCTCTTCTTTAAATGGTGGTTGCACAGCTCCCTTTTGAGGACCTTGCATGGGAATTGTCACAGTACAACCCTTTTAAGTGTTCTGCCATGACTCCTGACTGGTTTTACCATGCTGAACAAAGCAAAGTTCTTGATTGACATAGAAATAACCTGGAGGGTTTGGTTTTTTGCGTGTGTGGTGGGGGCTTTGTTGTTCTGTTTTGTTTGGCTGGTTTTTAACAGTCTTTCTCAGTGCCTCTTCTGCTTGATCTGGTGTTTTGACTAGCAAAGGATTTGAGGTGACTGGGATTTATTCTAGAAAAATCAGCGTGGGGGATTCAGTGTTTCAAAGTCATCTGACAGTGAAACAATACATTTTAAAGGTGCTGGATGATTAAAACTGCTGTGTCTGTCTAACTTAAGATGCATTTGGTATCTTAACAAAAGTCATGGATTCTCCTGAGTCCATGTTGGTGAACTTAATCTTAGGGGTGTTACTTGGTTTGCAGGTGGACAAAGGGACACTAATGCCTTAGCTGGCTTCAGTCAGAAAAACAACTTGGTAGATGTAGACTGGAAGTCTTTGTTTTGCTCTGATTTTACTTCTCCTGTTTTTGCTTTGCAAATGCAAAATCTTTCTAGCTGCCAGCCTTGCAAATTCACCTTGGCATCTGTAAGTCAGGCTTCATTCTCTCCTCCTTATTTGTAATCAATAGTAACTGTGACTCAGCTCTGGTAGTCATGGTGCAGTTGAGACAGAAAGTGGGGTTACCATTTTCAGTTTCCTTCCCCTCCTCCTCTTCTTTATCTTTTTTTTTCTTTAAACTCCTCCTCCTCCACCTTTGTTTGAAAGAATGAAATAGGCTTTATTCATACATGCTTGGCTGCTCTTCCTCTCTAGTAACATGGGAGGAAACAGTCTGCTGTTCAAATTATCTCATCCCAGATGGCTGCGCAGCCGGAGCACAGAGAGACTTAAAAGGTAAACCCAGCAGATGGTGAACTTCTGAAACGCAGAGTAATGCGCCTGCTAAATCAAAAGTTTAAAATATTTGAAATCTGTTTGTTTAAGGTAGTAGACTTGTTGCAAACAGGTCATCTGTGAAGTACACCGACAGGTTTAGCACCCTCCAAATGAACTCGAGCTTTGTACCTCTATCATGGGCTACCTAATCTACCAAAGAACATGACAAGTAGCCAGCCTTAAGAGTTTAGTCCTGACCTCCTGGTGGTATCTAATGGGGAGCATTTCAGAAGACAGACGAGGATGTGGAGATCTAATCTGTATCAGCCTTGGCTAGGATTCAAATGCTGGTAGTGCTTCTGGTACAATATATGTATCCTGACTCGGAACAGATGTGGGTACCCAAGTCTTCCTGGGGGTAAGTGTGTAACCCTAAGCATGCTTCTTAGACTGTTGGAGCACAATATTTGTTGTGCCAGAGTGCTGGGGCTACTACAAATATAGTATACACAAGGCTTGATTTTTGTGGTGCTTGGTACGCTGTCTGCTATGCTGATTTTCATTATGGTGGCAGAAGAGGCTGCATTTCACTGGTGGTGCTCTCCTGCACTCTCAATGGTGAATGCTTTCCCTTCACAGCCCTCTCGGGCTGCTGGCTGAAACCTATTCTCTATTTTGATACTGCTTGAGGAGAAATGATCCATGATTGATATAGGCCTGTATTTAGTAGAGTGTACTTCGCTGTATTGATTGGTAGCAACTCTTAATCTAAAAAAAGGTAAGTTGTCTTGCATATGTGCTGTGTCATCTTTCTGGTGAGGTGACCTCTAATTTGAAAGATTTTTCAGGTTTGAGTCAGTCCACATGATTTCCAGTCACTTCTGTTTCTGTGTAACACCTAGCTTTATCATGCTCCTTCCACTTAAGGTTGAAGTGCATTATTAGAAGTGTTCTTCAGGCCTTAAAAAGACCCAAACTCAAAATTCTATCTTTATTATGTTGAGCTTATTGACAAATACACCAGGCGCACTATCCTCTTGATCTCCTTTGACTTTCAACCAGCAAACTTTTTGTGCAGAGAGCTGTAGGTCCCCATGATTGATTACACACCCAGGTTTTAAGCTTACCGTTGTTCAGAGCATGAGTCAGGAAAGGAAAGTGATGCTATGTTGTCTGGTGTACTGGAAGCTTTAAAAAAGGATGTTTTACATGACAGAACAAACCCTAAATTTAAGTGGTCATCAATTCCTGATGAGTGCCTACTATACTGCCACTGCCTTAAATGAAACATACTATATGAGGATAGGTTTGCAATGCAAAATGGACAAAAAGTCGTCTAGGTTTCAGTTGACCAACCTATGTTAACTGCATTGTGCAAAAATGGTAAGGGAGGCAGACTAACTTGGGATAGCAGCTCCAGCTTGAGCCTGGAGGCTTGAGGGAACCTGAGGCTGACCATGTTAGCTGCTCCTGTCAGCAGCAGTTCTTGTATCAACAGGGTAAGAAAGTTTTGGATTTTTTTTTTTTGTCCCCTGGGATTTGTCTTTCCCAGTTTTTGCAGAGAGTCTGCCTATTCATGTGAATACACTGATTCCTTATGGAATTGTTTATAAGTGTTTATTCCATGCTGTCAGAAATGCCTCAGCTCTTCCATGCTGTGTTTGCAGTTCAGCACTTCCCACTTACCTGTGTCTTAAAACTCTCTTACTGGCCCACCAATCCTCCTCTGAAACATTATTTATGTTAGTTGTGGTCAGAAATAACTCCTCTTTCATATTGTGGGCCATGGCTACCAACGGGAAGGGTAATGCTGGAGCACAAACCCTGAAGGAGACAACAAAGAAGTAACCTGTTCCCAGTGGAGGCTTTTTCCTTGCTACTGCCAAGAAGCTGGCCTATGTTTGGTCTCCTGTTATTACTGAAATGTCTTGTTACCCTGCTCAAAGTGATACAATTGTCTTAGCAGTGTGAATGCAATACCCTCTATCTTACATGCACTAGGGCAGCTTGTGCTGCTGAGTTCTGTGTTGCACTTTTTAACCTGGTTGGTTGCTGGTCGGTTTTGCTGAGAGATGCTCCTAGCTGCTCTTTAGGAGAAGGTATGTGAATTCCCCTTGTCTACTGGTATGGCCAAAGCTTCTCATGAAGCAGACCATGCCTCTCAAGTAACTTACAGTTGTATACGTAGTATTTCCATCAGTGTTCTCCAAATGATTTATGCCATGCATAAGAGAGCTGATGAGAGCAGAACACACTGTTCTTATACAAGGGTAGGACATTGATTTTTATATAATGGCATTGTTGCTAGGCTGTATAAAAACTTGGTGAAAAATAACAATGTTTTGTTTGCTTTTTTGACTGCTTCTAATAGCAGTTCAGTGAGACTTCCAGCAATGTATTTAGTAGTTAAATGATTCTGCTCACTGTGTGGTGTCAACATGTAATTGTGGTGGGGGCAGGCTAATGAAAGAGTAGAGGTAAATCCAGCCCACACTTCTCATGGAGAAGGCACTGTAGTGCCTCCAGTCATGTATCTGTCAATGACTTACATTAGCATTGCTGCAGTCTGGTTTTGCTAAGTGAAAAAGGGGTAACACAGAACCAAAACTGCAGGGCCATTTTAGGCAGTGGTTCCCCTATTTTAGCCTTTACATACGCCAAAGAAAGTAGGTCAGGATCCAGGTTTTATTTACTGACTGAAAAATGAGGGTTTTGACAACATAGTGACCCTTAGTACTGTCTTACAGCAGAAAAGCATTATCATTTCAGTTAGAAGCACTTCTCTTGGTTGTGTTCCTGTTTCAACAAGTGCAGAATAGATGCAATACTGCTCAAAGCCCAAGTCAGTAGCAGCTTCCTGGACTTCCTTGTTTAAAGCACATTAAGCAGAGTTCACCAAGAGTGCATGTTCTTGTACTTGGCCCATTGTGGTTGTTTTGCTTGTTCCCAGCAGAATTTCCATAATTAAAGGAGTGCAGGGAAGATGCTTGGAGGCTTTCTGTCCCTTTGGAGAGGTTTTGTGTGCCCAGAAATGCCATCAAGATGGGTAGCTAAATGCTATGCAATTTTGGAGGTTCATCTGTCTGCAGAGCAAAACCTCCAACATGACAAAAGACAGGGAAAGGCACAGTTGCTTCTGCAGTTGCCATGCATAGAAGCAATTGTTACATCAAAGCTCTCCAGTCTGGTAGCACAGAGCAAGCTGGGCTTCATCCCACAGCCCCAGCATACAAGGAACAGATTTTTCTCTTGTATTCCTGAAGCAGCAGGGCAATTTGAAAAGATCTGTTCTCTCCCTTGCTGTTTTCAGCCTCTGTGCTTTTGTGTGGCTACCTCAGAAATGAACTCCAGCCATTCTATTACCCAGCTTCTTTCATCTTGTTGCTAGCAGTGAAAAGTGACACTGTGCCACCCTGTGTCTGGTAGGGAAAAGTCCCCTCATCTAAAACACCTCTAGACTAGGGAAGGCTGGCAGGAATATGGAAGAAAAAAATAGGCAAAGATTGTGGCAATAAACTGTTTTTAATGTAAGCCCACTTAATCATGAGTCGGTTTGCTGATTCCCGTCTGTTAGGGAGCACAGGCTATTGTACTCCTCTGGACTGACTGAGTACTGTGAAAGAACTTGTAGGAATTCTTGGAGTGGGCAGAGACCTGCTCTGCATCCTTTCACCACTTGCTCCTGCAAAGCAAAGAAACAAAATTACCCATCTTGGGCACTGCCAAAGCCCCTTTTTGCTGATACTGATACATTCTGTGGCAGGGGAATGGCAAAGACATGGAGAGGTTCGAAGTCTTTGCCTTGGTTAACAGCCAGCTCAACAGAAAAGAGATCTTGACTACCATGGATGTGCTGTAGGTGTCCTGCTCTGTTATCTGGCTGGATGGCATGCCCAGAACAAGTCTTGTTCCACAGCTTTAAATGCATACATGACAAAACCAGAAGCCCAAGATTTGTGTGAGGGACTCCCCCTGGGATCATACCTCTCCACGATAAGACATGCGAACAAACCACTCTTTGGACTGCTGGTGCTGATACAGTTCTAGGGTCACATCTGCAGCATAGGGTGGCCACTTGCGATCAAAGGTGCCCAGTGCCACCATGACAGGAATAAGTGTAGAGTCATGAGACGCATAGAGCATGAGCTTTCTGGTAAAAAGGAAAACAAAACAAACCTAAAATGTTGGCTCTGTTTCTCCATGGATAGACAGTGGCACTCAGGCTTTTGCTAGCAGGTAAGCATCATTCTCGTTTACCCACACATTCAACATCTTTATGAACCAGCTTTTCACACTGACAGCAAGTGAGAATTTCTGACAATTACAGGGAGAGATCTGCTTTGTACCTGGCCTTCTCAGCTGGAGATGAGGGATCTACTGCTTCCATAATGTTCTTCTTTAAGGTATAGAAAAGGAGACCAACACTCATCTGAAGAACTTCTCTATGAAAGAAGCAGAAATAAATTTACTAGTTTTTAAACTTTCAAATTAAATCAAACCAACACTTGGGAACCTGCTTTTCTCTTACAAATTGATAACGTGTATTGAGTATAGTTAAGCACTATTAAATGCAATTCCTGTGTTTACTTTCTGTTTCAGCAGTTGCATAGTCACCACAGCAATTCTAATGTGTTTGCAGATTGGGAGGGGAGAGGTGCTAACAAACCCATCTCCTGAGGTGTGGCCTACACAAAGGGAAATATAGAAACTCCTTGATGTGCTCTATGCTGTTTCCTTAGGTGTGATTTTTGGATGCATGGTTTACAGCTATGCTGACTGTACTTAACTGCAGAACAGCAACTTAAGTGGTTTGGGTCTCTGGTGGGGAGGAGTGGGACTCATGAAGGTGGCAACTATGTTTAAAAGTAAGTTTTTATCCAAGTATTGAATAAAAAGGAGATCTTTAAATAGCTTCTGGTGTGAATAAACTCCCTCTACCTAGTGAATACATCAGTGGAAATGGGGGGTGGGGTGTGTGACCATGGCTTTCCCAGGTGTTGTAGGAGTGGAGAAATCAGTCTCTCAGTACCCAAGATCTCCAATACAAGTTAAAGAAGAGTCTAAGGGCAACTGCCCTAACAGAAAAGGCAAGGCCTATGTCACCACCTGAGAAGAGCTGGTTAATAGGGCAGCTGTAAATGGATGTGCAAACAGCTGCTAGGCTGGTAACTCAGCCACCTTTGCAACCAACTGTGGAGGAGGTAATTAACTGCAGGTAGCAGCAGATTCTTTTACAAGCAGTTACATGTGTGCAGAGCCTGGCATCATCTTTTCCACTTGCACCAATGCTTCTCAGCCTAGCTGTGCAGGTGCCACCCTTGGGATGAACTTCCTAGGCTGGAATTTATAGTGTACTTGTGCATCTGCAAGGACAGCCTTCTCTGCACAGCCTCAGTGCTCAGGCTGAAGCATCTCCTACTCTCTTCTGCTTTTCACACAGGCTCACATAACAACATGGCAACTGAGCATTCACTGCCTATCCCATGGCTTACTGCTGTTTCATGGAGACTACTCTTAACAACTGTCAGCAAGACAGCATGTAAACCCACATCTTGCCCTCCTCAGCCTGGACACACTCTTTCCTAGCTCATGCTCTTGACCAGAGGCACTGGGCTTTACACTGCAATGGTTGAGGTACAAACCTCATGAGGTGGCAGTAGCCTCTGGTGGGGGAATGCAGCAGATCAGAAGGGACTTCCATCTGCCAAAATAAGCTGGTGTGGCTCATACACCCTGGGTAAGCCTAAGATAACCCCTAATACTGGATACAGACTATCACCTGGAACCATCTTCCAGAAGAAAAAGCAGTGACTCGACAGATCGATGCTCAACTGTCTGCTGGAAGTTCTTCAGCACAGGGCAGCTTGGCAAGTCATGCACCTGGAAGGGGAAGTTGCAGCATAACAGTAAGGCTTGACCCTTTCTAAGCCTAGCCTGAAGACGCATGGATGACTGCCTACAGAAAATAGCTGTTTATGTCACAGCATCTGCACTACAGTATTGTGCTATGGTATTCATGTGAGGAGTTCTAGGATGGTTTTAAACACACAGACTTGCTCTGTGTACTGAGAGGATGGATGCTTGTTCTTAAGAATACATTAATGCCTTGAGCTATTCAACCAACAGCCAGACCAATTACCATTAGCTCCAACAAGAAAAAACCCAAGAAGTACTAAGAGGGCTACAAACATGTCTAGCCTCTTTCCAGTAGCAGAAGCAATCTGGCTCATGCTGGAGCCGTTAAGATGACCATTAGGTGCTGACTGAAAAAAAAAAAAAAAAAACCACTGAAAGGAAAGCATTTTGTTAAGCAAGGCCCAACTGCTCTTTTAGTTTTACTTCATTACACTTGAAAGAGACAGTGGATTTCAGCATAAGAACATAAATACTAGAGATGAGTCTTCATCCATCCTAGAGCAAGGCTGACTCTGCATCTTGTTTTTAAAAGGGCCATGTTATTTGTGTTAACGTTCTGGATTGCGTAGAAAGGCACTGGGGTACCACTGGTATCAGTGGATGTTGGCACTCCATGGTTTCTTGTGCCTGATAAAGGGATGTTTCTTTCTGTGACAGAACTGCCCAACTCACCTGCTCAGCAAGAATGTTATCAAGGAGGAGAAAAAAATCCACAAATGTATCACTGTCAATACCCATCTTCTCCTTAATTGTTTTCAAGTCTTCAGAGATACCTGGCTGTTGCAGAGCATCCTTCAACTTATGCCTGTCAGCAAAGTAAGAAAACAAAAACTTTTCACACATCAGACTTTATCTTTTGTATCCTTTTTTGTGATCCCAGCCCAGTGGAATTGTCTTGCATCAGTGAGGGATAGAAGAAAAGCACCACAGGATACTGAGGGATTCCTGATGTTGGGAGTTTGAAGTTGCAGAGCAGATACTGTCTAGATGTCAGGGATGGAATCTGTCTGCTCTCACAGGTGAGGTTAAAAAAATGGGCTGTGAACACCTCAGAAGTGGTTCCCACAAGCAAGGGCTGTGCATCAGTTAACAGATCTGGTCATACTGGAACAGTGTAAGTCTGTGTCTTCAGGGAGTAGCCTTGAACTGCCTCATGAAAGGAGAAAGGGTAGGAGCTTTGAACTGATTACTATATGGTGTGGGAAAAGGGAAACGCCTAGATGCTTGTAGCTTAAATTTACCTCTTGCTCTTTTAGAAGCTATTTGCTCCTTTACATTGTTTTAAATCCTATTTTAGTAGTTTACCTCAGAATATGAATGCTAGCCATGTCCTTCAAATCTGTTGCAGAGGTTTTGTTTTTTCTGACTCTGATGTGTGGGGGACAAGGTGTAAAAAGTTCATTTGCTTTTTTTTTTAGGAACATTTCTGGTTTCTGTTTGAAATTAAATACACTGCGGGTTCTGGCATAGACAGCCTGTAAGCTGGGGCAGTGCTTCTTACTGCAGCTTACATCCACCTTGGCATGGTCACAAAATGTTCTTGGTGGGCTGAAGAGGGGGGAGCAGAAGACCTTGCAGTTTACTCCTTTGCTGGTCAGTTGCTGTTACTAGAGGCGGCTGAATGTACTGCTTCTATGGGCTGTCACCTCTGCACTGTCAAGAGCAACACTTGATTCTGCAGGCAGAGGATTATATAATGAGCTTTTGCAAGTGAATTCTGACAACTCTTGAGGTTTTGAACAAAAATATGCTAATGTATAATCCAACCAAACAGCCTCTGTTGTTCAGTTTCCACCCTGTGCCCAACCTGGCACAGACACTTGGAGTACTTGGCTCTGCAAGTTCTTCCTTCTGTGTAGGATGTTCCTTATTTTAGTTCATTAGTCTTTGTTAACTGTGTCAAGGCTGAGTATATTTCAGTTTCTTTGAGGTATGAATGTGACAGGAATGTTGTAATAACCCCCAAACCTGAAACTATGCATATAAAAAGGAGGCCCAATATGTTCATGCTTGAAAGGCTTGTTAAGGGAAGTAGATGACATTAATTCTGCCCTGCAGCAATGCCACAGAATAGCTGTACATGAGCTAGTAATGAGTGTTTGCTAGACACAGACTAAATTAAATTGGTCAAATGTCTGTATTTTTTTCCTTCTGGTGTCAATGCTTGGTATATGACTCCGCTCACTAAGTGTTTTATACAACCAGCTAACCATTCCCAAATAGCAGTAAGTGGCAGGGGAAGATGTTGGGAAATGGGAAGAAAATGTGCTGTTTTAAATTACTGCTGCTGAAATGGAGCAGCAGTGAACTCATACAGGGAGTGTGGCTGGCAATTACCTGCTCAAGCATTTCAGGCGCTGGCAGCTGCGGTAATTGGGATAGAGGATTTCAGAGCTTGCTTCATCAGTGACAATGACAACGGATCCTGTGGAACAAGAAGGAAGTCTCTCATCACCACTGCATCTTGTATATTTAGACTGTTTTAATTGCTCTCACAGCCTTTCTGCTCAAGTCCATTGTTGTCAACTAGCAATTCCCCCTGAGCTATCTCTCACTTGCAGCACAAGCCACTGTACTTGTTTTGTGCACACAGCATTTAATTCCATAGGGATGTCTGCTGTGCACCTTATAAAGTTTTCTACTTGTGTGTTCATTTTTTCTAGTGTTTGCATGTGCCAAAATCAGTTTCTGTGTCATGAGGTGTAAGGAGCTCTGGTAAGTCACTTCTATTTGTTCCTAGAACTGAATAGGGAGGGAGCAGAGGTGAGATCTTCAAAACCCAAAGTGTATTTGTAGGATATACACATAATTGTCAGCTGTAGGATACAGCTGAGAGTTACTCCAGATACCAAACTTGTAAAGGATCATGGCTGAGATACTTGAGTTTCTCTGAGAAACCTTTTCAGGTGTGCATCTGAACACTGGACCTAGACCTTTTTGCCGTCTTGACTCTGAAGTGGGTTAATGCTAACCTCCTCAGTAGGTCTGAAACTGCAGCATTCATGGCAACAGATCCAAGCTGAGCACCAGCAGAAAGCTACACAAAGAAAGGGAGCAAGTGACAAGTTGATAAAGAACACACAGGACCAGGAGACTACGGGGAAGAGGGCCAGGTGCAAAGAACCAGGGAAGAAGTAACAACCAGGAGGCAGAAAGAGGTGGGCTATGTGAGGCAGCTACATCTAGGGAAGGCACTGGTCAGAAGTCTCCCCAACCTTCTTTCTGCTGTTGGTACAACCCAGCTAGCAGGCACCGTGTGGACTCCAGATTCCGGAAAATATTAGTGGAACGGATGCTGAAAGAGAGAAAACAGTTTGTGAGGCAGCACTTTCTCCTTCACGCTGCAGCTGGGGAGGCCTTGCTGGAACTGAGGGTTCTGCACTTTAACTTCCCTTCAGAGACAGTAGAGATAAATTGGCACTTCTCTGGTGTAATTTTTATCTCATCCTAAACCTTTCGCTCCCAGCATTACTGATGTGAGCAGCAGGGATGTGATTCATCTCACTGAACTTTAGCTATTTCATCTACAGCAAGTCAAACTGTGCTCCAGAAACGCCTGCTTCTCATCACTCCCCATAAAGGTCACAATACCACAGTCAATGGCTAAACCTAGGTGAGATGGATTTCTCCCTGGTATCGCTCTCTCAGGACTGTTGGAGCATCAGATGTTTTGTGTTGAGAGTGAGTTCTAGTACCTGGCTCAGCAGGCTGTGCAAGATGAAGGGGCCAGCCAGTCTGCTGTAAGAGAACTGGAGAAGGGTTTGCTGCTCATGAAGATTTCCTAGCACAGGACTACATGTTAGGAAGGAGGACGCACGGGAAGGTCCAGGAGGGAACTGAGACTCACAAGACTTCAGCAGGCTTAAACGTTGGTGAGAGAAATCTGGCTTCTTCCACATAGCTTCTCCTCAGCCTTTCCCCCAAGGTAAACATCTGCTGCATCCCTACTGTTGTCAGCTGCCCTGCAATTGCACCACCCTAAGTGCAAAGAAAAGGAGAGGTCTCCAGTGGAGTATGTTAAACCAGTCTACAGAGAGAACATGAAACCACCATGAAATACAGCCTTACCTTAAATGTGATCTTTCTGTAATGTTCATCATAGGGTGAGGGAGGTTGAGGCCCTCCATGTAGGTCAGTCACCGTGTAATCAAACTTAGTCTGAGCAGGCACATGTAAAAGTGTGGGATGCCATTCCACCTGTTTCAAACCAACCCACCAAACAGTGCTTCAGTCTGTTGGCCTTTCAAGAGCATTAAACTAAGGCTGCACTGTTCTGTGCTGCCTTGCCAATACCACAGCACGAGACAAGGTGCTATCTTTGTACAGCACACACGGAAGAGACAGCAATGCTGCATCCTGGATGTGCTGTGTTGTGTATGGTCCACAGATGAAATGCAAGAGATGCCATAGCCGTTCCCCCCCTCCCTTACAGGAGAAGGAGCTGTAGGAAATCGCTATTGCTGCTGTTGGTTACACACCGAAACGCTGCTTTAGCACATCACTAGAACTACCGCCTGCCGGCTCACCAGGCTGCCCGGTCCGCGGCTGAGGGGAGGGTCAGCCGCAGTGACATCGGGCACGTCGGCTCACGCCGGCTGAGCACCAACGCATGGGGATGGCTTAGCGCTAAGAGGGAGCAGTGCGGGAGCCGTGGCTGCGGCCCAGGACGCCCATCCCCACGTCCTTCCTCCGAGGGCTCCCTGCAGCCGCAGCTCAGGCTATTCCCTCCGCCACCACCCGTCCCGCTGACAACAGCCGGACCGCGCTATCTCTTCCCATTCGAACTCGCAAATCCCCGCGTTTCTCTCAGATTTACTCTCGGTAGTACCTTGGGATGGGGGGAAAGCCCTATTTACAGGGCTGATTTACAGGCAAAGCAGCCGCTCACCAGCGGGCCCGGCCCCCGCCCCGCTCCGCTCCTCACCGGCGCTGCCCCCGGGAGGGGCTGCAGCGGGGTGCGCGCCCCGTGCCGGAACACCACCTGCACCAGCTTCAGTTCCAGGTCCCGGTCCCTCCGCTCCGCGGCTGCAGCTGCCCGCCGCCGCTGCGCCCACAGAGCCAGCCCGCCCAGGACGCACAACCGCGTCCCGCAGCCCATGGCGGCGGCGCTGACACTGCCGGCACCCGGCGGAACCGGCACCGCGCTGCGCCGGACCGCGGCGCGGGGACCGACGGGAAGCGGAGTCTCCCGCTGGCTACTGATGGTGGCGAGGGCGCGGCGGCGGACTACAGCTCCCAGAGGGCACTGCGCGGCAGGGGGGCGGGTTCAGCGGGACGCCGCCGTCTGCCCGCGCCGCGCCGGGTCGGGTCGGGTCGGGTCCGGGGCTGGGGGGGGTCTNCAGAGGGCACTGCGCGGCAGGGGGGCGGGTTCAGCGGGACGCCGCCGTCTGCCCGCGCCGCGCCGGGTCGGGTCGGGTCCGGGGCTGGGGGGGGTCTAAGGCAGTATCGGTGGCGCCTGGCGGGCGGCCCCTGCAGCCCGTCCTCTCGGTCTGTGCCAGTTCTTCTCCCGCGGGCATAAGGCCCCTGCGGGCTTTACTCGCCGGGTGCAGGCGTGCGGCTGTCCCGTGGGGAGAAACCCTTCGGGGTGCGCTTTTTCTCCTTCCCGCTTACCCTCTGGAGGCCGCGGGGGGTGGGAGTCGTTAGCTGGTGAAGAGTGCCCGGTTGTGCTTGTAGTGGCTCGATTTTGGTGCGAGGAAAGAGCTTGCGCGGAAGGAGAGGGCTCCGTGCTTTGTGGTACCTGTACGCTTCCTGCTGCTGTGGTTTTGGGCTGTTACCAACGGCAGGGCACACTCTTCTATCCCATTTACTTCTCCCTGGTTCCCAGCTGCACCGCTTCCCAATTAAATCCTGAAAAGAAAGCCAAAGATTGTTTCCCGTGAGGTTGTCCCCTGGAGAAGAGAGCAGCCCTGTGTGGATACAAGTGGCATCAGCTCCACTGTCAGCCAAGCTGATAGCTCGGGTGGGAAGGAAGCTCGGTGCAGGGTGGCTGCACGCGTCTGCAACCCGCGATCTCCTGCTTCTAAGGAGACCCGCTGGAAACTCATCTATAGTCTGTGTCACCAGCGCGGCGCAGCGCTTGCCAGGCTTTATAGGCAAGTGTCCCCAAACCATTCTGCAGTGCAAGTGCCGTGTTATAGACAGAAATCTGTGGCAAAGACAGCGGAGTAATTTGCCTTGTGTTGGCAGGAAGCCCTAGGGGTAGCCACCGAGTTCGGTCAGTGTCACTTGATCTGTCTCTTAGGAACATGACGCAGCATTGATTCAAGCACAGCTCACAGGACTTGTGGTTGGAGCGGTGGTGGCTGGAGGCACCAGGGTGTCAGAGGCAGCTGGTACATACAGGGAGCAGGACAAGGGTGAAGAGCAATAGGAAGGACAGGATGGTGACCTGCACAAAAGCCAAAGGGAGAAGTGCAATTTGTGAGAGGTTGACACGGCCACCAGGATGTGCAGATGAGTGGACCTGGTGATCTTTTGTTTCTCCAAGCAGTGCTGTGCTGGAAGGGTTACCTCAGTTTTCTGAGCTTAGAGCATGTGAAGCTTCACAAATGTGAAGCACAAGAGCAGAGAGAGAAGGACAAGAAAATGTTTCAGAAGACAAGAAAATAACAAATGGAGGAATTAAGCCTGAATCTTGTGTTGTGGGAGGGCAAGAGGGCAAGGATACTAAGGGGGAGAGGGAGTAGGAAGATGTATTTAAGGGAAGGAGGAAAGAGAGAAGTGATGTGAAAGAAACAAGCAGAGGCGGGGCAAGGAAAGAGGCTCACAGTGAGTTTATTTTAATTGCCATTCAAATGTTACCCTGGAAGAGAACCCCAGTTCCTGTGACTGGGACCGCAGGGTCCCTCCTGGGGTATGTGCTTGCTGCCAACAGCTTCACTGTTGAGATGTTTTTGGAATAGCTCGTGCCGCAGCAGGTGGGTGCCTTTAGAGGAGAATAGCATTCTCCAGAACAGCAGCGGCTGTCAGTGTTTTAGCAAATGGTGCTGCCCCTTTTTCCCTTTGTCCAGCTGTGCAGACATTTATCCCAAGATGTATCGTCTTTACAGAAAGCTTTCCAAAGGACCTGTTATTTTTACCCTGCTGTTGCTTTCTGTGACCAGACGAGGAGCAGAAGGCCAATCCAATGGCCACTGTGGGTGAGTTTTGTTCCACTGAGGGAAGCTGATGAGCTCCATCGAACAAGCAAGTTTCAGGAAACCTTCCACTCTGAAAGCAGGGCACACATTTCCTCCTGGCTGGAATTTAACCAATTACAATGCTTACTATCTGCTATGAGTTGCCCTTTTATAGTGCTTCATGCATATATCACACCTCAGGATGCTTCTGTAGGATAAGTTTGTATTTACATCCTCATTTTCTTGAAGAGGAATTTGAGTTATAATGAGTTTTGTAGTTTGACCAAGCCATGCAGTCACTGAGGGGCTGATGCATTGAATAGCTAAACAACCAGCTGTCATGATCAGATTTTTGTTCCACGACATGGATTGAAATTAAGTAGTGTTTAAAAAGTACCCGCCAGTGAAACAATTTAGCCCGATGAGTTTCAGTGTTTTATTGTTTCTTGGGTTAGGCGAACACTTTCTCCCTGAGTACTGTAACTCGTTGTGGTGTGAATCAGAGATGCACTGTGAAATGTTTGTGTAGTAGAGACACAAATAGCATTTGGAAACCCCTTAGGTAGGTGGTGTTTTTTCCCCTTGAATGGTGGGGGTCAGAAAATAGACTTCCATTACCTTGGCTTCTTTGGAACAAGTCTTAATGGCCAGGTAATTTGCTTGCCAGAGCCACAGTGTTTTCCTACCCTTTCAAATACCTCTTCCATCCTAAAGTGTTCCCATGACTCCCTGAGTACAATTAAGGTGCATTCACTCTGGTTCCTTGATGCTGAAATCTCAGGTGTTGTAACTGGTCCCTGCTCTTGGATCATGGGCAAGAATACAGCAGTACTCGTGTTCAGAATCACAGACTGCTTTCATCATTCCCAGCTGTAGAGCTAACGATGATGTCTTTGTGCCCTGCAAGGATCAGTGACCACAGTGGCTATTATAAACTATTCAGTCTGGGCACATAAGCTGTTTTGCGTTCACAAAGAGCAGAAATGTATTTATAAATTGTTCTAGTGTGCTATATTGCTTCCTGTGGAACTGTTGCACTTTTGTCTATCCAGTCTGTCTGTCGTTGGGAACCTAGGAGCCAGCTGCTTTGTGAGCAAGGCGCCTGGGGAGATGGAAGGAATGTTTCCACTCCTAATTTCTGTGATCCTTTGGGGTGGAATTGGCAAAAATAAACTCCCAAATGCCACACAGAGCCCTCCCTGCAAGGCACCATTCATGGGACAGTCTATAGATCTATGCATTTCATCTCCTTTTTTGCATGTTTTCATATCAGCTGTTCACCTTCCAGTAGTGAAAATGGTGTATGTTGAGACTTGCAGGTCATACTTTTATTTCTGCAGGTTATATGGAACAGTCCTGGATGTACGAATCATGGCATGTAGGGTTGGTGTAGTGAGGTTTTCTTCTATGGATTTTAGAAACAGTACATCAAACAGTCGTTTCGTGTCCCTTTTGCCTGGTATTGCATGATTGTCCCTCTTTTCCTTTTCAGTTACAGACTTGCTCAATTGGTCATTGCTGAAGTGGCAGCAGGAGCCCTGGGAACTGCCTTTGTGCTGGATGATTGTGTGCAGGTTCATCCCCTGCCTCGTAACCCAGCGCAGAAGATGCGCTCCCTGCCTTCTGTTTCTCTTTTGTGCAAACTTTGTCATCCTAAACTGGATGATGCCTACAGCCATCTGCTGCGTTTCGTAGTCTGTGGCATCCTGCCGACTCAATTATGCACCTCTCTGGGATAACAGCAGGCCAGTTTTCTCCTCAACTTTGAAAAAGTGCTTTTCCTGCACAAATGAAGGCTGACATAAGTAGGAGCCCACAGAAACAAGCTGGATAAGCTGTTTCCAAGCCACATCAGGTAGACTGTCCATGTCTGAATGCTGCCAGCAGAGCTGCCAGTCTTTCACTGTTCCTGAGATGCTGCATCCTGGGGCTTGGTTCTTGGATGGGGCGGCAGATGTGCTCCCTTCTGGCAGCATTTAACCATTCAGCAGCTTCAATCTTTACCAGCTCCTTTGCTTTTTGTGAATATACATTACACTAGTTGGTTTGGGGTATCATATTAAAGAGATGGTGCAAGTGTACCAGGGGAGAAAGGTCTTACAGTGGGTTGAGTCTTACAGTGTGTTCCTAGCAAAGTTGTTCCATTATGCTTTCATGCTCACACAGAAGTGACCAAGCAGTAGAATTTAGGTATGCAATACAGCCTTTGACCTCAGTCATCTTCTGGGGACATAACTGGAATTTGGGGTAAAATGTTAGCCTTTTATTTTGCTGCAGGCTGAGGATAAATTTTGAGACTCCAAGACTGTTTCTAGTTTTCTTCTTTGCCTTCCATGCAGGTGGTGGACCTGATGTTTTCAGCATGCTTTCAATCCAGGCTTGCTGTTTAAGTCCTCCTGACTGTCCATGGTGCCCTGATCCTTTTCCCCTTCACTATATACTCCTTTTTAAATGAGGATAGGGGTCAGATCAAGTGGTGGGGAGCTGGGGGAGAGGACATCCATCTCATCTCAGGGACCTGTGCTATTTACATTCAAGACATTTCTGGCCCCACCAGCTGTTCCATGTGCGTTATTTTCAGAAGAGCAATAATCCGTGGGAGGTCAGGAGGGTGGAATTGTGTGAATACATTGGGTGAAGGAGATCAAGACACTTGGAAGTCCGCAGGCCTTGTCATGACAGGGAGTCATGATCCCAGATAATTATGGCTTGCAGACTGGGAGAACTCAAGGAGAGCTCTGAATGTGCTGCTTGTGTGGTTAGGAAAGGCTGCTCAGCTGGGTGTTAGCTGTTTTCAGGAGTCCTCTGTGTTTACACTGCTGTCAGGCTGTTTCTGAACAATAATGTATATATATGTGTGTGTGTGTGTGTGTTTGTGTGAATATTGCTGCATTTCTGCATTTATTTTTAGCCCTTTCTAAAAACCTCCGACAGGTTTGAAAGATGCTGTGAATTGAGAATGGTGCCTGGCGGCATTGCTCACATTGATGGTTGTCAGAATTTCCATGATAAATCTCTGCTTTGAAAGGCATCCTTCTATTCTGGGTCCTGCAGCTCCTGGCTACTGGGAAAAAATCCCTTTTAAAACTGCGTTTTCCCCACAGGTTTGTGAAAATCATTTTTGTTAGCCTAAACCAGGGCTTTTTCAAAGCAGATGTTGAGTTTTGTCACTTTATTTCTCAGAGCCTAATTGCAAAAATGTGGCAGATCTCTTTAATGTGTTTCATATGGTCAAATGGAAAAACTACTTTGCGTATCAGACTGACACAGACACTGGATGGTGTAAATCAGTAGGGAGCCAACAGCAGGTAGCAGCTCCCCACCAGCTATGATGGAGCACAAAACCACTTCAATTATGGCAGAGGCTGTGCAGTCTCCAGGTTTGATGTAACTCCACTTCATAGAATCGTAGAATGGTTTGGGTTGGAAATGACCTTAAGATAATCCATTTCCAACACCCTGCCATGGGCAGGGGTGCCTCACACTGGACCATGTTGCCCAAGGCTCTGTCCAACCTGGCCTTGCACACTGCCAGGGATGGGGCATTCAAACAGGGTGAACGCTCCTCGTATCAATAACTAACAGAGATGAGACATACCATGGGCTTTTTACGTTCATAAGCAAAGGGCATGCATATTGCTATTGCAGTAAGAGGAATCCAGTACAAATCAGCAGCTGATGATTTTAGTGAATGCATACATACTTATCCCTTATTAACTTTGTGGTTCATATGTCCATAGGGTCTTCCATCCACGTGGTACAAAGCAGGTCACAGGCGTTAATGTGTACCATTCCTCACTAAAGTTGTACACACATCATTGTGATTTCTGGTGCACACCCAGAAGAGATGGTGTTGTGAAGAGATAGAATGATGTGCCGTGGTGATGCTGTGGATGCATGGCAGAACAGAGAACAGCACACAGAACCTGGATGGTGCAGCAGTGCTGCAAGGACTGAACCTGTTCTGTTCTGAGAGCTCTCACGTTTATGGGAAGCTGCTGAAATGTTAGCTGCAATAGTACATTTGTATGGAGATGGCAAGTGCTAATTCAGAAAATGAAGGTAAAGAGCTTGAAACTGGGTCCTGATATACAGTGAGAACTGTGGAGGGAGCACTGGGAGCTTGAGCTGAATCAAAGTCAGTGTAATTTCACATGCAGTGTTCAGCAGGCCATTCAAACTCAGATTATCTTTTGGCAGATGGGAATAACACTCTCTGGCTCACCAGGAAGGCTGTGAGGTACAGCACAGGCAGAAGGCTTTGTATATGCAAGAGCTCAGCTGTTTTTCAATCTATATTAGCTGTTTGACTGACAGCTATGACCTTTTCTTCAGGTCTTGCGTGACAGCTCTGGACCATCATGGCCACAAAAACACTGCTATTACAAAATGGAAATAGTCCTGTGTTGCTTTTGTGCATGTTGCATGGGTACATACACTGTAGCTCCTGGCACATAACTGACTCTTTTTTATCCTGATTTGTGTTCCTCTGCAACTGATTTTCATTTGGACACATGGTTTATTGGGTAGGGATATTTTTATTTTATTTCATTTTTATTTTATTTTATTTTTGTTTGTTTTTATTTTTATTTTTAATTTTAATTTTTTATTTTTATATTTTTACATGGCAGTGTTGTTTTGTTCTGGTTTCCCTGTCCATCCACCTCTTGTCTATCTCAGGGCACTCCATTCCTGTAGGACCTCAGCACCTCCTTGGCAGGAGGCAAGGGCAGGTGGCAGTTTTGGGCAAAGCCAGGCTCTGGTGATGTGCCTGTTCTCAGGCGCAAAACCTGCAGCTCCAGAAACATGATGGCACCCTCCAAAGGCTCAGGCGGTGCCTAAGCTGCTTGGCCATACTCAGTGTTATCTCTTGCTGCTGTTCCGATCCCATCTGGCTGTCAGCTGCACCAGCCACTGCTCCGTGGGTATTTACACTGCTGCCAGTTCTCATGTCTCAATTGGGAGTCATTTAATGCGGGTGACTGAGATTCCTTTAGAGGAAGAATTTGAAGTATCCCAGACAATGGTGTGGTTAATATTGGTCTGGTTGTAAGGCTTTTTTAGTATTTATTTTAAGGACTGTTGACACAGAAAAGTTTTTCTAGGGCTTTACTATCTGTGACTTCAGGCACAAAGAAGTGTCAGAGGCAAAACAGTCTTGGCATTAGAGTTTAATATCCTTCCCTTGTAAGATAATAAAATAAATGGGAAGAGAAACATATGATTTAAACTGTTCAGTGATAGTGAGATCATAAGGAAGGGACAGTTTTTCATGAGGCGTTTGGCATTTCTGGTGAAGGATTCCTGGTAAAGCATGACTGTGAGCCAACAGAGTCAACAAATGAATCAGAGAAGGGACTGGGGCACGTCTGCCTTGGTAAAAACTTTACTACATGTTCTCTTACTCTCAATTAGCCTAATTTGAAGTGGGGAACTAATGAATATTGCTAAATGGATTGAAACAAACAGCAGCACTGTGGACAAAAAGTAATCATTATCAACGGTGGTGTATTGACCGCGGTGGACTTTTCACACATTTGTAGGTTTTAACGCTGGGGTGGCTGCTCTGACTGTGTGCTTAGTGCAGGGGGAGAGGCCCTTAACCAGCAATCTCCGACGGGGTCAGTAACTTGTATTAGTAGCAGTGCATGGCTTTTCAAACCCCACTGCAATTGTTAGAAATTACCTCATCCCTAGGCTGTGCTTTCCAACTGTTCATTAAAACATTTAGTCTGGAGAAGAGAAGGCTCAGGGGGGACCTTATTGCTCCCTACAACTGCCTGACAGGAGGATGGAGCTGGGGGGGCCTGGCTGGGCTCTGCTGCCAAGGAGCAAGGGATGGTACAAGAAGAAATGGCCTCAAGCAAAGGGTGCTCAGGTATTGGAACAGGCTGCCCAGGGCAGCAGTGGAGTCACCATCCCTGGAAGTGTTCAAACCCCATGTAGATGAGGCCCTCAGTGCCATGGGTTGGTGGTGGCCTTGGCAGTGCTGGGGAACAGTTGGACTTGATGCTCTTACAGGTCCTTCCCAACCCTGCTAATTCTGTGATTCTAATAGTTTTTGTAAGCATGCTTCTGTTAGAAAAGCTATCTGTTGTCAGAAACGTTGTCCCCATTGTGAGTACTTGTGTATCAGGATTGAAATGCCCCTTAACTTTGTTGTGTTAAGTGAAATAGAGCAAGCTGTACACTTCCATTGCAGGCCAGCCTATGGTGCAGAGGTGCTGGGGGTAACTTTGGAGCTGTCACAGTGTTCAAGTATGGTGCAGACAGGCCAGACTGTATTTGTGTTTCTGGGTCTGAGATGGTACAGGTGAGAGGTGCTGTGATGTGGTCTGTGTATGTGTGTGCTCTACAGCCTTGCTGCTTGCTTAGAAATACACATGGAGTGGTGACAGCTCTGATTTGACTTGTGGGGAGGAGTGCTTTGAACCATAGAAGACAGGCTGATTGCCTTACCCCAGGTATGCACTAGGAGAGGAAAAGGGTTAGTGTATCTCAGTGGGTTTTTCCCTTTGCCAGTCTCTGTGCTGGGAGCTGTGATGTGCTTGTGCACCATCAGGAATCCGTGAGGATTATTATTTTTACTTGTTCATTTAATTAATGTCTTGACTGCTGATTTAGGACTGGGTGCTCCAATAAACTCCTCAGAAAGTCTTCAAATTTGGCATCTCTTTGGCAATGCCAGAAACTGAAGGAATCTGAAGAAACTGGAAATATGGAAAGTGTAACTGTATCCTAAGAAAATACAAGACTGCAAAGGGGAAAAATAACCCAAAGCCTAATTTCAGAGGATAAAAGGGTGCGAGTTCTCATGATCTGTAAGGGGGAAATGAAATGGGGGGGCTAGGTGGGGAAGGACATTTTTCATTGGAATATCAGCTCCTCCGTAGGCTCTTGGGTTGACAGTTCATGCTGTGCAGTGAAGGTGATGGTAAGTTCTGCTATACAGTGTATCTGCTTTCCCAGACCTGAAAGGGGCTGAAGTGGAAGAGAAGCAAGGTGAGAACCCAGCATGGCTCTACTGGGCTACGTGATTGAGCAATGGCTAATTTTAGACACTTGTTTCTGAAACATCCTGCCCGTATCCTGGCACCCATCAGACTTGTTCTGTCAGGAGCACTCTCCAGCCCCAAACTGTGTTCCCAGGCTGAAGAGCTGGATGGCAGTTACTTAAAAAGCAAACCCAAACAAACAGCAGCAAGTTTCTGACCTCAGGCTTGTCTCTCCCTGCTAATCTGATTCCTTTTAAGGGTAGGAGCTGGAGTTTAACGTGGTTCCTAGTGAAACCCTGTGTGGAGCTCAATATGAGGGTGTTGGGTTTTGCTGGTCATGTCCTACCAGCCCATATCCACTTCTAGAAAAATCTCTTGATGTGTCTTTTGCTTTCTTTATATTGCCAAAGAGCTGAGCATCACTGACATGCCTTTTTAAGGTTAGGTTCATGTCCAGTATGAACAAGGAAGTTTAACTCTCTCGTGCATCCCTAACAGTTCATTTTGATGCCATCTATCTTACCCCTTCCCATCTAAATTAACCTTGTGATAGAGAGGAGCTTCTGAATATGAGTAGTGAGTCAGAAAACCCAACTCTGAGTGTTCCTCAAACACCTTCCTGCTATGATACAGCCCTGAAAGATGGAGATGTCCTCTCAAAAAGTACCAGTGGTCTGCGGTGAGCTTGGTTTTGCTCCTGCAAACACTGCAGCAGAGCTACTGCCTT
The DNA here is from genome assembly GCA_002631895.1 of Agapornis roseicollis. NCBI lineage: Eukaryota > Metazoa > Chordata > Aves > Psittaciformes > Psittacidae > Agapornis > Agapornis roseicollis. Next base: position 168,607 of record NDXB01017322.1, on the reverse strand, counting down.
TCAAGACCTTGTCACGGGCCAGCCAAATGGAGTTTGTAATACAGAAATCAAGCAAGGGAAAAAGTGCCTAATCCCTTAATATGATGCAGTGACCTCGAGGGAGGAAACTGGCTTAATGTAGCAACCCTACAGGCCTTGGTCCAGAAGTAGTTTTAAAGGAATACATAAATATTGTACCTTTTCTGAGTTTTGCTTCCTTGCTTGCTCTGGGGGAATACAGCAGCAAATGTATTAGAGCTTTTATTCATCCAGAGACTAGTGATTTTGCATAGGTTATGAAGCTCAGCATGGCAAACTGCTTTAGAGGATGGGGGAGTGTGTTTTATGCCAGTGCTGTAGTGCCTTCATGGTGCTTTTGCTACATGTGTGCTTGGGAAGCTTAGGGTCCTGCAAGGGGGTGATGAAACACAGAATGAGGAAAAGTGGTGTTCACGTGGAGAAGCTGCTCAAGGACTTGGACCTTCCCATGGCAACTTTGTGAGCAGCCAGAATAAGGTCTTCTCTGCCCCTTATCTACATCCTTCCTGCTGTGGTATTCCTGCATGGGCATTGAGGATTCCCAGTGATGTCCTGGGCAACACCTAGGGACTAGTGGAAGGGAGCTAAAAATGAATTTGAAGTAACATTATTTCTACCAGCCAGTACATCATGGTTCTCAGAGGTTTGCTATTATTGATCTAACACATAACTGTCTTTAAAACACCTTTTGGTGTGTGTTGATTGCACGTATTCTCTGGTGGAGGTGCGCTGTTTGGTTTGTGTCTGGCAGGATTGGTTACACAATATTGTTTATGCTTCTTGATGGCAGGAGGGACATGCACCTGCCTCTGGGGTGGACATGGGCCAGTATGAATTTAAAGTTCAGTTTCCATGACTGACATTTGCTTTCTGAGAACTCTGTTGCCTGTCAGACTCGATGGCTCAAATGTCTGTGGGAAACCAGTGGTGGTATGTGAATGTGGTCTTGGCAAGTTAACTTTAAAACCAATGTTTGTTCCTCTGAAAAGTGAATCTTAAGATAAGCTGCTGCTCTCCATCCTCATTCTTGGTCCATCTGCACGTCTGCTGTGGCTGGTAACCTAAGTACTGAAATGTTGCTCCTTGTTCACAAATGTGTACAAAAATGGGCATCAGCCCTGTACAGGATCCCTTCCTGAGGGGCCAGAATCTGCTGGGGCAGTTAGAGCCTGCTGGGCCAGGCTCATGAAGAGCCCCAGCCAGACCACAGCCTTGCTGAGAGCCTCCCAAGGGAGCAGCAGCAGCAGAGGGGATCCCATGGGGACAGCAGTTCCCCTCCTGCCTGTTAGTGTCAGGCTTTCCAGGAAGCAGCAGCGTTGGAAGGAGAGCTGCTCTTCCATGGTTCCTACTAGTGCTGGAGGTTTGGAGCACTTGCCATTGCTGTGGGCTGGGCCCTCTGCTATGCTGCACTGGCTTTCTGAATTGTGAATTTCTGCATTCTTCATACTTGGGCTATTTGCAGCCCAGTTAGGCATGTTCTCATTGCTGTGGGCACACTGCTTTTGTACTTTGGGTGGAAAAGTGTTTGAGGGGGGATTGTACAGTTTGGCATCTTCTTACCTGTTTCTTTTTACAGTCTGAAACATTATCAGTTCTGAGTTTGCTTGAGTATTGCCTTGTTCACATATCCTAAAGGAGGAAACAACTTACTTGATTGTACTCGAGAGCAGTGAGTGCTTTTAGTATCCCTTTCAGTTTCTCCCTCATTTGTGTCTTAGCCTCTTAGCTATCCCACTGTGCTGTTTGGGGAGAGGGACTTAAAGGCATGACCTTGTCTCGATTCATTACTTTGTTAGTTTTGGCATTCTATGTATTTTTAAATATAGCTTTTCCTTTTATAGGATTAAGTATTTCTGTTTTAAGAGCTTGTTGAAACATACATTTCCCTGTTCTCCTATCTTAGGCTTGGCAGCTGATCAGCACAAGACTGTAGATCAGAACTGACTTCTGGCTCCTTCAGACACCAGTTAGGGGCAATGCCAGAATGGTTTGAGGTGCTGTCCAAGGAGATGACTGGGGATGGTGTTTCTGTTACATGCTGGTTCCAGCTGTTGCTGGAGAATTCAGGTTTGAGAGGCTGAGTGGGTCCAGACTCTGGAGAAGAGAGGGACAGAAGCAGAATTAAAAGTTTTTGCAGTATCCCATTCCCCGACCCTTTTCTTTATAATGCTGCCATTTAAAGATTGAATGCCTATCCAAGGACTGAATTTAATATATAATGTTGTTTTAGGGCTATCCATCCATATGATACAAAGCAACAAATACAAAATCTGTCTGAAATGACAGGCTGGCCTCTCTGCTCACTGGCTGAAGTAAATGTGCTCCTACTGTGGTGTGATAACTTGGCCAGCCTTAACAGTGGATTCCAAGAATCAGAGTTTATGCTCTTTCAGCCAGTGTGAACATCTATCCACCAACTGTTCCTCTCTTGCTATACCTATAAGACATAAGGCATTAAGAAGTGAGTGGCAAAGGGAGATTATCTGCTTTGATACATGTATTCTCCAGGCTGGAGACAGAGAGGTGGGGTGGTTGTATTCCTGTGGTCTCAAAAGATCACCAGAACACTACCTGTGAACCCACTTGGATCTTAAAGGTCCAGAATGGCACAGAGGAGTTCCTTATCCTCATTTTTTGGTTATACTTTGCTCTCCAGCAGAGACTGTAGCTTGGAGTTTTTAAATTTTGGGCTATCGCTTTTCATAAACCAAGAGCAGTTTATTAAGCAAGACCTGGGTTAGTGCTTGAGTGGCCCTTTGAAACAGTAATATTCAATAGACAAGCTTTCCAAGGAGAGTGATCCTGACTTACTCAGTGCTTATTTCTCCCAGCAAATGACACCCTAAGGCACAGGCATGCTCAGGGCTGTGCACATGCTAATTAAAAACCCCAGGCCTTCAGGACAAATCCTGCCTCCTTGCTGCATTTTGTGGCTCCTTTCTGGTCTGAAAACCCACAAACCAAGGCTCCTTTAATCTGCAAGGTTTTGTGCAGTTTCTAACACAGTTGAAGGTACCTTCACTGAATTCCAGTTTCATTCCTTATGCCCACTCTCAAGGTCCTTGTTGGGACCCAGTACTTTACTGGTCTCCAGCTTCCCAGCCTGCAGAGTCCCATGGGATGGGAGATAGCGTGGAGAAAGGAAGGAAAGGCACTTCCTTTGAATGGACTAGGGAACCAGGGTCAGAAGGAGGGAGCCTGTGAAAGCTGGAAAATGGGAGCAGGGGATTAAGTTCAGAGAAGGGGGCATCAGCTGGGGGAAGAAAGGATTTTCCTTGGTCTGGGCAACTGCATCTTAAGAGAGCTGAGTACCCACAGGAGCTCTCAGCAGAGATGCGTAGCAGTGGATTCTCAATGTCTCTTTAAGACCTTTTAAAAAGTCTTTTGGGGCTCTGTTGCTGCATGGACAAACAGTCAGATGCTCAGGGTTTTGCTACCCTTTCCCTGCTGCGTTGGCCTCATGCTGCAGGTGGCCAATTTGGGTGCAGAGGTGTGCTAGGGAATGCAAGAAAGGAGCGTTTCCATTGCAAGAGGATGGAAGCTCTGTAATCTGGCCAGCTCTTCCCACTCTTCCTTGGTAATGCAGAGGCAGGCAGGGGAGCTGGAGGGGGTTTCTGTTAGCCAGTCAATCAATCATTTCCCCATGTTTGTTATTTATCCCCCTGGCTGAGCCCTCTTCTCATTCCTGCCACTCCAGCGATGGAGATTTCTGTGATCTCTGAGCAGCAGAGGCTGGCGGGCAGCCTGGTTGATGCTAGCAGCTCGTTCTCAGCCACGTGAGAGGAGGAACTTCAGCAAGGAGAGATAGAGTTAGAACTTTATTAGGAGAAACTTAGGCATGATTGACTAAAGTCTCACGTTAAGGAGAGCACGCAGGTCTTTCCAGAATTAAAAAGTACACATATATAAAACACCTTACAAACAAAAGAAATGGTTTCCCCCCTCTGTGTGTGAATGTTTATGTATATGTACAGGGAACTGTACCAAAGCTAATTAGGTATCAATAGTAAGGATTCACAATCTCTTTCGGTGGCCTTAAGAGAGGGAATGGCTCAGTCCCCTCATAACCTGGTTCTGGCCATTCACTCATATAGTCCAGTACTGGGAAGCTGTGTCTCATGTCTGAAAGGGCAGTGCAGGGTAAACAACAGGAAGCAGCTTAGCTCTGTTCAGCAAATCTCTTTAAAAGAGGGACATCAGCTCTGCACTGAGGTATCTGGAGTGGGAGCTGCCTACAGATCTCACCCACAAACCCACTGTGCAGTGTTGGGCCCCAGTGGCTGCTCTGAGTTGTCACAGAGATGGGAAAAGCTGATCCATGGGTGGTTTCTTAGACGATATACACTATGGGTTGGAGTGGAGATGAAGATAACTTGATGGCAGAACAGGGGCTTGCTGCGAGGACAAATGTCTTGGCTTGCACTGGCTGGCAAGCTTGAGAGAGCAGCCAAGGTGTGATGTGCAGGACCTAGAGAGGACTCTTGCTTCTGGCAAAAGATGCTGAAGTGCGTTGGTGAGTTAGTGAGGGGGAGACCCAGGCCGTACCTGTTCTGCAGATAATCAGAGGATGTTTTTCTCTCGAGTTGGCAGCTGGCAGCACCCTTTCAGCAGCATTCAAGTTGCTTGAAAGATGAGTTTTAAAAGGGAAAACCCCTCTTTGTTTCCACATGATAATTGCTCTTTTTTACTAGGGAGATATCTGTTCTCACAGGAGACTTTCTATTTCTGTTAATGGATGTCTTGCTTACAGTTGATGTCATAAGCGTCTTGGGAAAATTCCCTGGTCTTCATCAAGCAGTCATCTAAGTAATATCCCCGGGGCCAGTCTGCTGTGCTGACTTAGGAATGAGGAAGGGTTTCCAAAGTTAGACACAAGGAAGCTGTGCGTGGGGCCATGGACATCCATATTTATGGGGAATTGCTATATACACAATGTCAAAAAATTCAAGTAGGCTTTATTGTATAGGTAAACTGTTATAAAATATCTAGGCTCAGGAGGAGAAAGGGAGGGTTAGAAAGGCTGAGAACAAAGCAGATGAGAAAGTCTTTCAGAAGGCCAGTGTGTTTCTGCTTCCTGCAGGTGAGGGAAGCTTCAGCTCTGTATAACTGCCAAGCTGATGTGGCAAATGTTGAATAGACACAAAGACGTAAGGGGGGTTGAGGTTCAGTCTGTTGAATACGGTGTCACAGCAGATACCTGCTGGTCAGCCTCAGGAGTCTGCTGGCCTGTGCTCTACTAGGCTGAGGATGGTGAGTCTCAGATCCCTGTGCATCCCATGATGAAAATATGGCTTAGAGCTTCACATGTTGAGATGGGTGCCTCTCTTCAGTGTGTGTCTCCCAGTGGCTGTCCCTGCCTTAAGCTGTGACAGGCGCTGTCTGCAAGACAACAATGATGTTCACTGGAAAGGAGCAAGAGGGTGTTAACACAGAGCAAGGTTAGTGGCAAAAGTCTGGAGTCCACTTTGCAGAAGGTCTGCTAAGTGCTGAGACTGCTCCTTCTTCTCATCCCTTCTGGAGCCAGGTCACACAGACAAGTCATCCGACCTTGCCTTGCTGCTGGCACGGCTGGTCTTGCTGAACCGGCGTTTCTCATTGAAGTAGTTCTCAGGGAAGGCAGGTGCTGCACATTCGTTGGCCACCTCTGGGCTCTCCGAGTAGCTGGACTTAATGAAGGGCCCTTCACCAGCAGCATCATCTTGGCCATGGACCCTCTCAGTGGCAAAGTTGGCGGTGTTCTGCTGGGAGGCCATCTTGTTGTTGAAAGGGCTGATGAACTTCCCATTGGGACTCGACAAGCACTGGTTAAAATCTGGTGGAGGAGTGTACATCTGGGCCCTCTCTGCTTGTGGGGCAGACTCCAGTCTGCCAGGGGCTGTGCTGGGGCTGGGCTTGTAGGATCGGGAGCACTTCTCTTTGGCTTTCTTCCAGCCCAAGTGGTACAGCTCCGCCAGACTGAGGAATAGGGAGAGCACTGCCACAGCCAGCATAAAGACAATGAACACGTTCTTCTCCGTGGGGCGGGAAACGTAGCAGTTGACGGGGTGGGGGCAAGGTGCCCGCTGGCAGATATACAGGGTCTCCAGGAAGATGCCGTACAAAATATACTGTCCCACAATGAAGGCCACTTCCATGGCTGTGCGAATCAAAATGCTGTAGACGTAGGTGTTCAGCAGACTGCCCCTGAGTATGATTTTGCCTCCTGATTCATCCCAGCAAGACAGTTCAGCCTTCTCCACCACAGTGGACTTCTGGTAGTACGTGTCGCCGTTGTTCTTCATCTCACGGGCCTCTAGTTCTGCCTCCTTCATCTTCCTCTTCTCCTCCATGCGCACTGTGTGCATCGCGTGGCCCATGTACACCAGAGATGGGGTGGAGACAAAGATGATCTGGAGGACCCAAAACCTGACGTGGGAGATGGGGAAAGCCTTGTCATAGCAGACGTTCTCGCAGCCAGGCTGCTGGGTGTCGCACATGAAGTCAGACTGCTCATCCCCCCAGGAGGACTCCGCTGCTGTGCCCAGCACCAGCATCCGGAAGATGAAGAGCACAGTCAACCAGACCTTCCCTACCACCGTGGAGTGTTTGTGAACCTCCTCCAGGAACTCTCCCAGGAAACTCCAGTCCCCCATTTCTGCTCACCAGGAGGGGTGAGAGATCTTGAAGGGAGAATCAGACACTGCCTCTGTGGAGAAAACAGAAGGCTGGTTCTAAGGAGGGTTAGGAAATGCTCAGCTGGGAATGTGTGGAGTGAAAGTATTAATTTTCTGTCAAAGGAAATGCTTGCATTTGACATGAAATAAGTAAGGTGTGGTTTGCTGAAAACTTTGTCTCGCATCCACTGAAAACAATGCATTGGGTTGTTTTTTTGTTATTTGAATTCAGCTACTGAAACAAAGAGTGATCTTTTTTACATAACCCAACTACAATCTGTTAAATGGGCTGCCAAAACTTTGAGGATGAGCCAGATTTATTCTTGGTTCAGAAAGCTCTTTCACTGTGGTCTGTCTATTGCATCCCCTGTGGACTGTGTAGTTTAATCATCTGTCTGCAAACTGCTCTCGGGATTCCTTAATGGGCTGACCCCTGGGAGAGAAGACTGGAGTCTGCAGCTTGGTCTGAGCAGTGCCTTGGCACTTTCATGTGTTTCCTTTGTGTGACACCTGCACTGACACCTGGGACATATAGTGCCTGCAGCTCTGGGCTCAATGCCACCACCAAAAGGAATGCAGGGAAGACCTTTCTGTTGCCCACCTTTGCCATAGCTTTTGCTTTGATTTTGCAGTGTCACCAGTTGCAAGCGTTTCGTTTACAAATTGCCGATGTTTCGGGCAGTGTAAAGACATTGGTGAGCTGTGCCAGTCCTGTAAACCTAACCTGCTGCCTCCCTGTCACACCTCTCTGAGAAGGAACCCCTGCACAATCTAAGTGGCAGATCTCGCTCCCTCCTCTTAACCTTTGAGATGAAATTCACAGTTCAAATTACAAAGGCAAAGAAAAAAGCCTCCTTTGAAGTGCCTCCCAAGCACCAGCAGCTCCTGGGAAGTGCTGTGGTAGGTGGTCTGATAAGAGGAAAGGTTTGGTGGGCTGGTAGTAAGATTGCAAAAGGAAGATATAGGAGAGCCCGTTTCAATCTTGTCTCCATCTCTGACAGACTGTTTCTGCCAAAGTCACTTAACCTCATGGATAAAAAGAGAATGATGAGTTTAATCTTTTTTTTTTTTTTTTTTTTGGT
>NDXB01017322.1:126574-154720 GCA_002631895.1 Agapornis roseicollis | reverse complement strand
TTCATTAATTTTGGAAGCTGTCTACTAAGCACTGCATACAGTATGTTCAAAGCAGAACTGGTTAATGCTGGAGTGGGAGAGTTTATCACTTCCACCAGTTGGACCACATCTAGAAGTCAGATATCCAGAACAAGAGATACTACTGAGGGGGCATTTGTGAGGAAACACGGCTTAAGACATTTGCACCATCATGAATCCAGAAAACTGGAGTAAGAAGTAAGAATTAACCCCAGTCCCTTTGGATAGCTTTATCTCATTGTAAACTGGAGGCAGTTTTTCTCCCATCCCACTGTTCCTTCCTTTCTTCATCAGATATCTGAATGCAGCCCAAGGCCCCGGAGCTCTGCAGCAGTCACCCTGCTGGACTACTTCTCTTCCTGAGCAACCCTGTGCCCTGACCAAGGCATCTGTCAGCTTCTCTGCTTCTAAGGGAGAGGAGTTTCATACGGAAATTCTCAAGGCACGTCAGTAATGACAAAGATAGTGAAGAAAGATGGAAATGTAAGTGTAAACCCCTTAGTTCTTATACTAAAAACAACCGGCCCCTCTTTAAAGATATTCTAGAGAGACTTAGAAGCATGCATCTCTATACTCAATACTTACTGTGTGGTTTGAATATTTCTGTTTCAGGAAAGAGCTGGCATGCTCGAGTATTGTTCATAGAGGTCTCTCTGTTGCTCATCAATAGACATAAAATTCATATTCTGCCCCCTTGCTCTTTATGAATTATTAGGCCAAAGACTGAAGTTTCTCTGGTGCCTCCCAGGAACCATTTCTAATTTTAAGCCTCTGTCCTTGTGCCTCATACAACAGCACCCGAGGTGTGGAGCAGTCTCTGAAATGTTCTCCCTAATGACACGGCATAGTGCTGAATTACTTCATTCCTTCTCGTCTATTTTCAATACTGCGAGATAAGTCAGAAAACAAGGGCAAACGTGCAGGATGTGTGAAATCTATCTGAAGGTCAGAACGAGAAGAGAGGCTGGGCTATGAAATTCTCTATTTTTGGGGCAAGCCTTAAATTTTTCATGTGAAAGCCCGTAATATTAAAAGGTTATGATAATATATACTGCTGAGTGGAAAAAAACCAACAACCCCAAATAGTTATAGTAGCAGGAATACTTAACATAGTTCCCAAGCGACTGGAACCTGATGAGTATTTTAAATCCTGACGCCTCAGGAATTTCCCCAAACTACTGTTCTGCTCCCAAGGAAAGGAGGAAGAAAGTTAGAAATCTGCACTCTTCTCAGAGTAGGCTTTGAAGAGACCAGCAAATGCAGATTCTTATGGCTTCTGGTGCAAATATTGAATGCTGTGAGGCTTCTGCATAACAGTTTAACCTGCTCCTAGCTGCACATGCTGCTAGAGCATATATATGCAGACATAATGTCAGCACACGTATATTACATGTGTTAGTTCTTTAGCCTTAAAGAGAGGATCATGTAGGCAGCAGTAGGGAAAAACTCACACATACTGCTTCTCCAAGGTATTTTGATGAGTTTATTAGCATGGAGTATTTGTTCAAAGATTAAGGCTCATTCAGCCCATGACTTTTGTAGATGAGGTTTGTCCAGAAATGCTTCATATGTGATCCTCTGATGTTTTTTACAGTACTTCAAGGACAGAGGCACTGCCTCAGTTTACCAAAGCCGGTGACAAATGACATGACAAATGACCGGTAAAATGACCCTTTAGGAAATCAAAGGAGCTATCACAGATCAGAGGTGACAATTAGCAGGCAACCTCTACGCTCACTGTGATTGCTTCTTTCCAGGTGCATGTACGGGGGTACTGTCCTTTCAAGCTGGGCTGTTCTTTGAAACATGCAGCGGCAATGCTAGAAGTATTGAATTATGAAAATATAATTGAATAATCACTTCAAGTGCAAAAAGGGGGGAAAAAGTGTTGAGGCAAATGAAAAGAAGCAGCAGCTGCTAGTGGGAGAGGGTGTTTGCCCCTTTAGGTCTGTGTACCTTTCTGAGGCTGCCCTGGACAGTGTCAGGATGGAGAAGAAAGGCATTCCCCCCGTGGCGCGTGCTGTACGGGTGACCAGGAGATAGGAGCAAGGCACTTCTCTACATTTGAGTTACACTCCCAGGCTCCATGTTGCACACCAGCCAGGACACAATACTTCCAAGGGAAAGAAACCATCCTGCACACTTTGGAATATAGGTAGCTCATGCAGACACTTGATATACCCTGAGAGCCTCTCATAGGTAAGGGTTCCCTTCATCACTCTCCCCTGAGCAGCCTGACAACATGCTGAAATGGGATATGATGGAAACTGCAATTTGCACATTATACTGTCTGAGGATACTTGGGGATCTATCCTGCTTTCCCGCACGTTGAAATCTGTCGGTATCCATGTTTAGTGCAGGGAGGCTTCCTCATAGTTTTTGTAGCTGCATGTGGCAAAAAGAGTTTAATTCCTGAAATGTCCCAAGCTCCTCTCATTACTATTGGAATGCTTTGGAGGGAAAGTGAAAGAAAAAGTTAATTTCTTAAGTTATTTTTGTCCATCCTTCTTTTCCTGCCCCATCATGTCCTCCTCTCCCTTCATGCTGTTTTCCCCTCGAGTGTAACAGCTTGATCTGCCATCAATGCTTTTGCGGTTCTGTTATTTCCCCCTCATGGTTACTTACCTGATTTCCTGTATCTTGTCTTCTCTCTCTCCTTCCTTTAGCACTTTTCCTTTCTGTAGTTGAGTTGGACTTCTTGTTCTTCTCAGTTGCTTGGTTTTATTCCTTTAATAGGTTCTCTCTCTCTTCCCCTGTCTTTCTCCACCCCCTTTCTGTGTCACTTTCTGTCTTCCCCACTGCCTCTCTGCTTTCCCCCCTCTTCCTTCTTCACCTAATTTTCTTGTCTCTCCCACACCCTCCAGCTTAATCTTTCTATTTTCAAACCTAGTTTCCTGTTGTTTTCTCTTTAAAGACCACCCTCTCCATTCCCAGCCTCTCTCCATGCCACCCTCCCCATGCCGACAGGATGCACTCACTGCTGGCTTTGCATTGTCGCTTCCAGTTGCTGCTACCACTGTTCCTTGCACCCCCTCCCCCTGATAACATGCTATGGTCTAAGCCTTCCTTAAATGAAAAGAGACAGGTTTGCCCCACAGTTACACCAGCCAGACCCTGGGAAGCTTTTTGCATGCAAGACATCAATGAAGGACACTTTTCTGACTCGTTCACACTTTGGCAAAGCTGAGTTCATGTGGAGCAGAGACCTCCACCTCTTCAAATAGCATAGGACTTGCCCTGCTGGCTTGGGTCAGGGGCCCAGCACAGCTGCAGCCTTGTCCCACAGGGCACTGGATGCTTCCCAGGAGGGTTTTACTGATAAATGGAGAATAACCTGCCTGTCAAGAGAGGTGTTTTTGACACACCAACCCACCACCACCTCCTCACACCAGCACAGTCTGGTGCATGAGCATTTAGGCCTTTCTAAAATTGCTTTTGGCACATTAAGTGTCTGAAGGTGTTGTATTTCATGTATGTGTCAAGTTGAGCCTCTGACTCCTGCACATCAGGCCCTAGAGAAAAGGCTGAACCAGAGATGCCTTCTGGTTTGATAAAGGCTGGTCTCAAAGAAGCAGTGTCACAAGAATGAGACTGCTATTCTGAGGACTGGCTTGCTATGTGCCAGCTTTGGAGGTTATCCCTCCAGCAATCCTTCCTGGGTTATGTATCTCTCATCCAGAGCAGAAGTAGCCAGAGGTCCCTATGCTGGTGTAGATCATGAAGCAAAAGCAGAGACTAAAATGTAGGGCTGGCAACTCTTCCAATGTAATCATTGTTCTCCCACTAATTTAGTAGCCCTGTTAGTCTCAAGATTGAAAGGCAGCCTATGCAGAGACAGTGTGAGGCAGAGGCCACCTCTGGAGGTGCATCCTGTGTGGGTAACTGTCACTTTGAAGTTAAGACTGCAACTCCTTTTCAAGAGGGCTGAACCCTTGCTGATGGTTAGTGCAGGACATACAGTTAACAGCAAATTCCCATAGCAGCTTAATGAGCTCCTGGTATGGAGACACCCACAGTCATTTGCTTAATTTCTAGCTTTAATGAAAGGCCTTCTGTGACTTCAAAGAAGACAGGAATGTTTTTTGGAGTAGTTTCTCCCTCTCCTGCCTGGCAGTTGCATATCTGTGATGGAATTTCATGGGAAGGAGAATATTGCTGTGCTCTTTTATCTTTCTGGAGTAATTTCCTTAAGGCATTATTTTGTAAAGCCCTGTTGATTTTATGCCAGTGAAATTGCCAAGGACTTCATGATGAAGTGTCCAAAAAAAGGTGTTAATGATACAGATCTAGCTCACAGATGGCTTTGGGATAGGCTAGGGATAGGCTTGTCAAGTGTTTCTCACGTGCTATAGAGAAGCAGATCTTGTGAGTGAGCTGTCTGAAACATAACCCCTCCCTGCATGGCTGACACTTTGCAGTGTGCTCAGGGTAATCAGGTCTGATTCTCACTGCTCACTCCTTTGTGTTCCCTCTCTTGGTACTGTTCCTGTGTGGCATACTCATTCTCCTTTAGAGTTAATCTCTGGATCCAGCAGATAACAGCCGGGTTCTGTTGAATGAATGAGGGAGGGGAGAAGGTTTCTGTCCAATACATGCATCATTCATGGGAGGTAACTCTTTCAAGCTCTTTTTTGGTGATGGTGGTAACTGAATTTTGTTGCATGTAAAGGAAAAGGGTGAAGGCAGACAGAGAGGCAAAAGGCAGAAAGGTGAGCAGATATCTTGTATGGATACCTCAGCCAGATCCAAAATGTGCTGTCCCTTCTCTTTGCTACTGCACCCCTTCAAGGGAAAACAGACGTCATGGCAGCTTCTCCAGCTCCAAAGCCAGAGAAATAGCTGTTTTCCCACTGGTAAACTGGAAAGAAGGATTTTTCCTCCCCTCCTCAAGAGACTGCTATGCAAAACTTGTATGACTTGAGTGAGGAAAGCAAGTGAATGCTCCCGCAGACACTGGGAATGAGAACAGCTGACAGCTTGCCATGTGCAGCTTGCAGATCTCAGCAGTTTATGATGCTGTGGAGCCGATTTTGAAAGAAAGGAGAAATAAAGCCAGGAGGTAAGGGGAAAATAAGGCAACATGTACCATCTTTTTATCAGAGGTAAATAGCTTTCTTGGGGTAAGATCCTTGACCCTCTAGGTGAAAGAAACATAGTGGACCTTATCTACCTGGACCTCAGTAAGGCATATGATAGGGTGTCCTAGAAGAAGCACATTAGTGCAGAAGATTCAGGTGAAGAAGACAGGGATTATTAGAGAAATCCTCAAGTGGGTAAGAGGCTGACAGAACTGAGACACCAGTTCCCTAATGGGTTGAGGGGAAATGATCTGTGAGACTGCTCAAAAATTGCTCAGGACTGAACTTCTTAATATTTATGTTAATTACCTTGGCACTGAAAGTAGAAATGATGAAATCTGCTGAGGGAAGAGAGCCAGAAGGTGGATTCCAGCACTAGGAGAGTGGAACTAGGGTGACTGAGGTGAGGTTAAATGGGAGAACACAAAGTAAATCACACACTAGGGGAACTTACAGCTCAGAGAGTACCAGAAATCTCTCTTAGCAATTGGGGGTTCCTAGTTGGCAGGACTGAGGCAGGGAAGAGCCCTGGGTGAAGGTCACCAAAGGAGGAGATACCAGTGATGCTATGTGGGGGTGAAAAAGGCAAGTGAACTTTCAGGACATAGCAGTATTTCCAGTTGCAGGGAGGGAGATGAATGTGATCCAAGAGGATGTGAGACCCCACCAGAATAGTGTGTGCAGCGCTGCTCACCCACATTCAAGATATTCAGCCTGGAACAGGTGCAGAGAAAGGCAACAGGGTGATCAGAGGGATGAAGGGTGTCTCTCGGCCAAGAGTATGTTTAGTTATCAGCCACAGAAATGACTGCAGAGAGAGAGACACATGAGCCGACTGGAAAATAGATGCAGTACCAGTCTGAGCTTTTTTGCCTTAATTATTTTGCACTGAACTTCGTGCTAGTGCAGCGACCCAAAGAAATTATAACATGGTGTGATGTGCCCGCAGGGTGAATAATATAAGGGAACTTAGTTACTTAGTCTGGCAGAACAAAGGTTAAGAAAGGAGAGAGTTGCTGCCTATAAATGCTTTTAGGAACTAGGGTTGGGAAACTAAGTGCTAGGGAGTGAGGATAGCTACGTAAGCTAAAGGACAATGAAAAGAATAAATAGATATAAATTGGCCAGGAATGAATTTAGGTTAGAAATCAGGAGGTTTCTAAGCAACAGAGCAGGGAAGGAGGTGCTGGAGCAGCATTCTAGTAGCACAAGTGACAGTGGAAACCTAATGAGATTTAGACCAGAGCTTAGTAAGTTTAGAAAAGGCCATTTGTTTTTTACTTGCCTGTTATTCAAAGGGATTGAATCCAATAAGCCAAGAGGTCCCTTTTTAATTTTATTTCCTGTACTTGCCTTATTGCCTTATCAGAGATGCTCCCTTTCACACAGAAGCCAGATAAATCCCAAACACAGTTTGTGTGATGAGTTTTTTGGCATTGATCCTGTGGATATTTAATAGAAGATTCATTCGGTGTCAGAGATTTAAACTAACAAAAAAAGCAAGCCAACACAATGCATAGAGAAGGTCTGCAAATATACAGTAGCATAGATGAGAACTCACTTATGAAAGAGCTTCTTCACTTAAATCAGATGTTCTTGGAACCTCTGGCTTTGCTGGAAGGATGCTTCTAATGTGGGTAGATGCTGTCCTGAGATTTGAGAACTTCAAGAGGCTGTCTGAAGGGAAAATGTTTTGTACTTTCCTGCCATTACTGAGGACTTTGCTTTGGGAGTGTATCAGATTTACTGCATTGGGCATTGTCAGTAAAAACCACCACCCAAACACAGTTGAGATAGAAACTTTTTGCATTTATTTAATTTCTGATGTCTGGCCACAGCACTGTACTTATTCTGATTCTTCATATTGTTCTGTGTTGAGCAGTCATCTCTAGTCCCTTCTCTAAAGCACCCATGGATGCTACCTTCCTGGTGAAATGTTTTATCTAAAATCCCAATGCATGAGTATGATTGAAAGACAGGAAGGAGAGGGAAGTCTTTGCTATACATTAGACCTCTATAGACAGCTTCCAGGCATTCCCCAGCAGGAGACAGATTCCCAAGGACAGGCTGGGCCCAAGGGAACAGGAGTAGCATGTGACAATGGGCCCCTGAATGAGGGGGAACAGTTTTATAGTCACAGTTCCCTTATTTAGTGAACAATCCCAAATAATTCCATTATATATGGATGTTTTCCACTCCCCATCTCAGGATACCAAACCAGCGGATTGAGAAAAGAGGAAATAAGAAAGAGGAAGGCATGAAATGTCACTGCATGTCAGCCTCATTGGCCAATAAAGTTTTCAGCAAGAAAAACTGGAAGAGGATTTCATCTCACTGAGGAGAAATGACCATCTATCCCAAAGAAACTGCTTAGTTGTCAGTTTTATGCTGCTGGAAATAAAGCATGGCGCTCTCACAGCTACTGCTTCCACTTCTCAACTCTTCAGCATCTCTGAGTAGTTGAGAAGTGCATTGTAAATGATAATGCAATTACAGCTCCTATAAACACTCTCCTTGCTTTACAGTTGGAGGAACCAAACCATGAAGAGCATAAAGGATTTGTCCAAAGAATCAGCAAGTCATTTTCAAGCAAGGAGTCCTCATCTACCAGACATTCATCTTGTCTTGTAAACTTGCAGCTAGATGAATTGCTGCTTTACAAAAATATGTGTGCATATGTATATATATACACACACACACACACACACACACATATATGTTTCCCAAAGCGAGAAGAGAAGAAAGAACAGACCTTTACCTCTTTTTGCTGAGCCTGCACAGGTAGAGGGAGGAGCAGGTGAAGTTGGCTGAAGTTTGAGCTCTAGCACAGCCCTTTGGTCTTGCTGGAGCCCACCTCTCTGTCAGTGTTCGGCTCCCAGAAGATGTCCGTGTCTGAGGGAGGACACTCTGGACAGGGTAAAGCTTCCAGAAGCTCAGCCTCTGACACTGGCTCTCTGGATGGAGATTCCCTCAAGCCTGGAGGACTGATGCTGGGGGAGACTAGCTCCCGAGCTGTTCCTGACATGCACTGGCAGCTGTTTGCCTGCTATTCTTTTAAAGAGTCTTCGTGGATCAGGATAAAAATGTGATCTTACGCAGGCGGCATTGTAAGCACAACTTGGCTCCAGTTCAGCTCTTCCTCTGGCTCCCAGCTCCTCTATTTTTATTGAAGGAATTTGAGGCTATCAGAAAGGAAGTCAAATTGTTTTAGGAAAACAATAGAAAAGCAACTTGAAGTTTATTAGCTTCCTGCCCAGGGCCTGGGACCAACTTGTCAAACTTATTAGAGCGATGGCAGAGCTATTTATTTAAAAGGGCTAGCGACAAGACTCACAGTTTCATTCCTGTTTAGGCTTTGGTGAAAACAAAGGAAAGCCATAAAATAATATCTGAAAGGAGCAGATGGCCAACTGCTAAATGGTGTAAGTAGAGTTGGCTTCTGAGCCATTCGTGGTGTTCACCAGTGCAATGGGTTTTGTGTGATTTTGTTATTGAATGAATGCCTGGACTTGCATTCATAGGCTAGCCCCAGCACCCCAAATTCCTTATTGTGGCTCAGATTTTCAAATGGAAGCCTTGCACCTAAGATTACAAATTTGGCAGGAAAAGGTCTTAATTTAGAGCTACTGAAAAAAAGCAAAACAATACAGCAGGTCTACAGAAGAGTCAGGAATAGAGCCCAGGTGTCCTTGATCCTGTAGGACCACTGGAGCCCCCCAACTGTAAAAAGTATTTATATCCTTCAGAAGCAGCTGCAGTCTGCTTCCCTTTTCAGCTACCCCAAAGTAGCAGTGCCATTAAGTCACTGAGCACATGCTGGCATGCGTCTGGTGAGAAGAATGGACAGCCAAACTATTAGACTCACAAGCAGACAATGTCTGTGCTGCCTGAGCCTAAGAAGTTTCATCATTTGCAAGGGAACAAGAGAATGAACCAAGTAACTGAGAAGCACTAACAAACTCTGCTTAATGCAAAGCCATATCCCTTTTTTATAGGGCTGTCTGCTGTCTAACCTGCTTCCAGGGAGCATATAGGAAGAACTCATCTCTCCTTTCAACAGTGCAGTAGTAGTCTCTAGAAAGTCAGGCGCTGAGAGGTACTGATCTCACAGAGCTATGCACACAAGCTTTGAACAACTCAGTAACTGCTTTTCAGATGAAAGAAAGAAGAACCCACCTCAAAAATTATCTTCCTTCTCCTCATTAACTAAAAGTGGGAATGCAAAGCTACAGTTTTCTCTGAGGCCTAGGGCAAAAATGCATCTTGTATTGGCAAGTGGTAGAAAATCTGTTAATTTATCCAGTTAGATGCTTGTAAGAGGGTCAAAGTGAGTGCATGATCTCTGGAATGGCCCAAGAAACTTGATCATAAGTTGGCAGTTTTAATGTAAGTACAACAATTTTGCATTTATTTAAGGTATTCTTACAGCTTTTAGAAGGTTTCTCTAATTTCTGTCCCTTTCAGGTATTTCTTTGGCAAACAAATCATCCAAAGAAGCATACAGAACAGTGCAGCATCCTAGTTCATTAGAGTCCATAGGTATTTACTTAATTTCACTTACATTCTTGAGTTGCATTGAATTCAGTGAGATTTAACAGCCTGGAACTTCAGCACCCTCCATTGCCAGCCAGGCCAGCTTTGCTGTGGGAATTCCGAGGCAGAGGAAGCTAGTCGGTATACCTCTCAGTTGCCTCTGCTGTAAGGAATGCCACATGCAGATCACATGGTGGTGTGGCAAAGGAAGAGGTCTTATTTGTATTTATTAGGAATCTGTGTCATCTGGACTAGTATCAATTCACACTTTGTTCTAGTAAGTAGTGTTTCAACCCCAGATACATGCTGTGAGAACCTTCTTGTTGGACT
Source organism: Agapornis roseicollis (assembly GCA_002631895.1). Taxonomy (NCBI): domain Eukaryota; kingdom Metazoa; phylum Chordata; class Aves; order Psittaciformes; family Psittacidae; genus Agapornis; species Agapornis roseicollis. The sequence goes on along the minus strand of NDXB01017322.1, from coordinate 144,761 downwards.
CTTGGTAGTCCCTAAGGCTGGGATCCTGCAAAGACTTGATCATGTGAGTAAACTGACGTAGATACAGCTTGGGGCCATTTGTGTGTATAAATGTCATAGACTGGAAAATGTTGTAGGTTGTTGAAGCTCCTGCTTTTATCCCCAAGAGCCAGTGTTGTTGCTCAGAAACTCCTGGGGTGGCAGAGGTTACTAGTGGGCTGGACTCATGCATGCTGGGGGGGCCCTCACCCCAGGACATTGAAACATGTTGCCATGGACAAGGAGTAATGGGTTCAAACTTAAACAGGGGAAGTTCAGGTTAGATATAAGGAAGAAGTTCTTTACTGTAAGGGTGATGAGGCGCTGGGATGGGTTGCCCAGAGAAGTGGTGAATGCTCCATCCCTGGCAGTGTTCGAGGCCAGGTTGGACAGAGCCTTGGGCAACATGGTTCAGTGTGAGGTGTCCTTGCCCATGGCAGGGGGCTGGTACTGGATGATCTTAAGGTCCTTTCCAACCCTAACTATTTTATGACTCTGTGATTCTATGTAGTGCCACTGCCAGCACCCAGTTCCTGGTATGTACTTTATGTATCATGGTGGGGTTAGGTAGCTGTGCTGCTGTGAGATCTCCCAGCTCTAAAGCTTGAGGCTTTAAGAAAAGGCTGCTTAAGCAATATTGCCAGTGTGGAAAGAACCTCCAGCACACTTATCATAAAGCAATCTAGCTTTGCTGTGGGGTAGAAGGACCTCCGCCTGCTCTTTACTCTTTTCCTTGGGAGGAAGAGGAATCAGGACTTGAATCTGCTCTTAAGACCAGGATCTCTAGAGCTTTCTCTGGAAGCCAGCTTCAAAGGAAGAAACAGTAATAGGAATTGAGGAAAGAGAGACTTGTGTTTAGATAATAGTGAGTGAAACTGAAGAATAAACAGCCTGAGCTTATGGAAGGATTCTCAGATGGTGCCTATTGCTCTCAGCCAGCTTGTTCTGTTTTGTGATGGTCTCAAAGCATTTTGAGACGTAACCTCCTGGCTAAAATTAAGAACTTAATTAATTGCACAAATTTATGAGTAATGGTTCTTCTCACCAATTTTGTGATGTGTGTTGGCTGGGTTCTGGAGCCTTCTGTAAGCAACGCAAATAACAGCTAATGGAGGGGGCAGGAGGATGCTGCTGGCCCAAACAGATTAGAAGGGTACATTTTGTATCAGAAGACCAAATACCCATGTACTAAGCATGCAGGTACATGTGTGTACATTTCTTTTGCTGGCAAGAGGTCACAAGCTAGACCAACTCCCAGCAATGTTGTGGTGCACAGCCTGCCAGGAATGTGCCTTACAAAGGGCTTCCCTTTCCAGAGTGTGCCATGAATCACATTTCAGCAGTGCAAGGGAAGCAGGCAGCCCTGCTCCTTCATGGTGCATCTTCTGTGTGGCAGCAGAACGTCAAACAGGCTCACAAGGATATATTAGGCAGCTACACTTGTCAGCCTGGTATCCTGAGTATTTGTTAGCGGAAAGCTTGGAGACAATTTGTATTCAGTTGTGTTGTGAGGGTGAAGGATTTGGTCAATTCAAAGCTCCTCAATTGTGTTTCTGGACACCTGGGTTTCCTGGTAAGATGCTGCCTGCTTGACTTCTTCCAACAGCCCACCCCTGCCCAGGAGAGGTGACAGCCTGCAGAGGAAGCAGGTGTGTGTGTTAGTCACCTACTGCCACAAAGGCAAGGAAGCCAGTGCCCTGGCTCCCTGACTGAGGCCGTGCAGTCAATGCTCATGTTTAAAGCTATGAGGGATGGAGAGAAGGCTAGGAAATTCTCTAAGTTCCTGCTTAAGGCCTAACATAGGGCTTTCTCCACTTAGCTTGCCATTGCATTTCATTTCAATTCTCATTCTCTGCCCCTCATATATAATGTAATTCACTTGGCCCCAGTCCTAACTGCTTACCGCTCCCTATAAATCCAGGCCCTGCATTCTCACTGGGTCCTTCACACACTGCAGCTTCTTCTTTTTAATGCTAGTGGAGGCAAAGATGAATTGTGCAAAATTGCTGGCCTATACCAAGATGTTTCAGTTGTGGGTTGGTGTTCCATCTCTCTGACTTGGAGATTGGCAGATGATACTGATGCGGGCTCATGCTAAGGTGCTAAGGTGCACGCCTTACCCTTGTGTAAGCTCATGCAGAAACCTGCTCAAATAAAAACCAAGTAAGTCACATCATCAGGTTTGTGTGTGTTTGCTGATGTTTATTGTTTTCCCTAAAATGGTGGAAAAGGAAGTAGTATTTAAACTTGATTGAAATAAGTTGAAGTATCTGTGAATTCACTGGCTTTGAGCTGAATCTTGCAGTTTTGTACTCAGAGTTTGGCTTTTGATGGGAAAACTAAAATATATTGTCCTTAAAAACTACCCCTTGCCCCAGCTGAGATATGACAAAAGTAGATATTAAAATAATACACTTCTTTTTTCCTGGTTGGGCACGATGGATTTTGGTTTTCTGTGTGTATGAGAAACAGAGATGCTTAAGCAATGCATGTTAGTAGAATAGATGTTTTTCGCACGTGATACTCACTTGGTATGATGTGGCAGCTTCCTATAATTATCCTATGCCTATTGGTGGAGAAAAGTAAATTGGTTCTTTCAGACCAAGAGGAACCCAAGACTCATTTGTTGACAATGAAGTAAGTATTTAGGAGCGTTGTCACCAAACCAGTGACACCGCAGAATGTTCCCACTGAAAGAGCACTTGAGAATATGAATTGCAGTGGTTAAAAGCCATGCAAAATCACTCACAAGAAGCATAGAATAGGGAAATGGGAAGCCTTGGTGTTGGCTGTTCTCACACTTTTTCCCCACTCTCCTCTCAGGAGAGCTTTGTGAAGAACCGCATTTCTCTCAGGGAAAGTAACAACTTAACACAGCAGGGAAAGAGGTTTTGCTATGTGCTGCATGAAATGATGAAGTATCACTCAACTAACATATGGTAAAGTGTTTTTAAACAGCCTCATCTTCCTGCATCAGCATTTCTAACATCAATAGTTTTATTGATAATAATCAGTAAGGTCTGAGATTTGTTGGAGGGGAATGGATGGCTACATCTGGGGAGAAAATATAAAGGGCTTTGAAGTATGCTGATAGAAGAATGCTGAGGCAACATCACAATTACTGAGCTAAGAAATGTGTACTGATTTGCAGCTCCCAAATTGTTTTGAAGACATGAGGAACGTTGCCTTGAGAGTAGTTGCTGGTGCTTTAATACATCGGGTTCCTAGGAGCTGGAGAACTCCCTAAGTGCCACAATCCAGGGCAAATCTAAACCTGACTTAAATGTTACTTCCTCCTGGAGCTCCTGTGGCTGCCCATACTGGTCACATGAAATACTTTCTCTTGCACTTGGTACAGCCCCATCCCCAAAGTCTTTGAGAGAAGTTCTTCCCCACTTCTATGCCATAGGTCTGGGCAAACCCAAGCCAGTCTTCCTTTCCAGTCAGATTCTTTCCAGTCCAGGTCACACAACTTTCCTTTCACCTGAGCAGTCCTTTCAATTTTTCCTTCTCTGCTCATCCTTGCATTAAAAAAGGTACCTTGAGAAATCACTTCATATAGTTAAAAAGCACTATTTTCCACTCTGAGAAGGGCCCACATGGGAACTCCAACACAGGAATGACACAAGATGATCTTTCAGCCACCACAGTAATGTGAAATAGTAGCCTGCAGCTGTGTAAGCAAATTGACCAACATTATAGGAATCCATCCATGGGTCAGTGATGATCTGTGGAGTAGTATCTTGCCTGCTTTGTGCAGGCAGTCTGCTTGGTTCTGAACTGGGTGGGAACTTGCATATAGCTGTGACATGGTTCAGCTATGGAAAAAGGAGATGGAGCTGAAGAAACTTACTGTACTGCCAACATTAATATCATCTAGCCTGGCTAGAGATCTTCGAAGATGAGAATTTCTGAGAACTCTCCTTCCTTTAGTTATTCTGCTGTTACCTCCTGTCCAAGTTGCTGAACCCAGCTGGTGATGGAAAAGCCCTGCAGCTTTTCCAGTTGTTGGAATAGGTGGTGATGTGGTAAGTGTGATTAATACAGAGAAATTAACTCTGGATGAGGTTGCAGTGAAGGAGAATGAGGACACAGCAGAGAAAACTCATACCTTAGGCCAAGAGACCAAACAGTGTGGTAGCAGGTGAAACTCATGGAAGGAGTACAAGCTGCTGCATTGGTTTATTGGTCATTCAGTACTCCAAGCTCCTGACTAAACTTAACTCCTCATAGAAAAAGTTGTAGGAAGCATTCCTGTGACCAGCTCCCTGACAAGAGAGGCATGATCTCCCAAACATGGGCTTATTGCTGCAGGGAGGTTTGATCAACATGGGGAAAAAAGACAATGTCTTAATGTTGATGATAGGCTCCTCTGCTGGTCTTGAGAGCAAATGGTTCTGTTGAATAAGGAATGCCCTCACCTACTGGCATTATTATGGTAGCTATTGCAGGCTGGAGCCCAACCTGGCTAACAAAACCTGCTCAAGAGGAGGGGTGAGGACATGGGTGGTGAGCCTATTCTTTGTGCAGTGCCACACTGTTTACAGAATCCAGTCAGGCTTGTTTAAAACCAGGTCTGTAGGAGAGCTACCACAGCAGTTACTGGGGCTCAATGAAAGATCCAAGGAGTTTTAGCCGGCAGAGTTGTTTTCTTTCTGCACCTCTCTGAACTCACCAGAGCCTGAATGCGACTCAGAAGAAATGCCAGACTGGGGAATGTGTTGCATCAGGTTTGTGCGCTACAGAGTTGTTAACATGGCCTTAGAGATCTTGGAATAAGACTCTTGGTTTGAATGCATTTCCTTGGCTATCAGACACAGCATCTCTGGTTCCCAGAGACCCCTCTACTCAGCTCAGTGATAAAAGTGCTTTTTAACACCAAAGTTGCTGTGTTCCCACGCCTGTTGCTGTCATGAGGGAGGCCAGTCTTAAACAATAGCAGAGGAATAAAGAATAGCCTCACTAATCGATATCCTGCCTAGACGCTGAGTCAGGTGGCAGCTTGTGCCTCTTGAAAATTCCTTCATTGTTCCTCATTTTTCATTTGACTGGGGTAAATTTTTATCTTTAAGGAAAGAAAACACATGGGACCAACTGCCTCTGCCAGTTATATTCTCCACTGGTCCCTTCCCACCCACCCGCACTAAGTTGTGGTGTCTTTATCCTGTGGTTGCCTCCAGCAGTGAGGGATATAGATATGATGTGCTAGTTTGGACTTTGAACTGAGTGTGATGTGCTGTGGTTGGGACATGGTGCAGTGGTCTTAGGGCTCCCTAAGTCACATACATCTGCAAGGCTTTGGAGAACAAAATCTTTCATGCCTACGTCTTCATAGGTGTGAATTTATGTTCATATTTACATGATTAGTTTTAAAATGGTCAGAAGGCAAGGATGCAGCACAGGTTCCCAGAAAATTTCTCCCTATATGAGTGTTTGAAGCCTGTCAGGATGCTAGGACAGCCTGTGTGTGAACAGACATTTGGAAAATTGACAACAGCAATATTTGCTTAATCAAACTGCAAGATCCTACAGCAAGATCCACCTCAGCTGCACTAAAAATGTTTTCCAGAAGGAGAATGGGGCCAAGGTGGTTTCCATACTCTTTGAAAGTCAGATAGTCTGTGTGGGGGTTTCATTCAGCTCCTGTCATCTTGAGCATCACCCCAGGGCTCCTCTCATCAGCTGGTACCAAGTGGAGGCTATGGCTCTGCTCCTTCCCGTAGCCATGAGACCTGCATCAAAGGATGCAAAAGAGAAAGGTCAGAGATGGCTTAAGGGTTTCATCAAGGCTGGGGGTCCCTAGGAAATCTTTGTGGCTCTTTGGCACTGGTTGTCTCCTGCTAGAAGGCCTCAGCAGGGTGGGGAAGGAACCTTGCCGTGCTGCCAGGCAGGAACTCTTGGAGCTGGAAAGGGAATTGGTAAGGGTAACGTTTGTGTGTGTAGATGTGAGATAAGAGCTGACCTACCCTTCACCCCAAACCGAACTCCCTCAAGCTCAAACAAGGTAAGGAGACTGCTTGTGAAAATGCTGGGGGGAAGCCTGCCAGACCAGCAAACTTGCTGCTCTTGCCTAGGGCTGGGAGCAGACACTGAACAACCACCCATGAGGTTCATGAGGAGCTTGCTAGGTATGTGACTGAGACACCTGGGGACTGGTGGCACAGAGGAATCAGGAGCTGAGGATGCCTTGCCCCAGGCTTTGTCCTGAGGGGTGGAGGTAGAGGGGGAAATAGAAATTACAGACAACGATGAAATAATTTCTGATTAAGTAGGTTAAGCAGAAATACCATCTACTAGATACTTGAGCAGGGCCTCAGTCATGTAGCCTGTGACTGTCGCTTTCAGATATCCCTACAGAAATCTACATTACAGATACTGTCGCAACCTCTTCCCCCTGTGCAAATATGAACAGGGCAAATCCACAGCTAACTGGCCTTAGATGGAGTTCCTGTGCTGGCAGTCTGTTTCTTCTGGGAAAGAAACGTCTCCCTTTAACGGTATTCCTGTGTCTCTTGGGAACCGCAGATCTGTTTTGCGCAGCACAGAAAGCAGTGCCTGCCAATGAAAGCAAGGTATGGCATGGTGAGGGTTGGCCTGGCCCTGAGATCATGCTCTCAGCACTAAACCCTATGTGATTGCTCTCCTGGGAGTGAGGATGAGGCTCTGTCTGTACTGCCTACCACTTGCAAATTGCATTGGTGGGATATTGAATCTGAATGAGTAGGGAGAGGCTTTTCTTGCCCCTGGTATCTTTATGAAGACTAGGAAACAGAAAGCATGGGTATCTCAGAAGGTGTTTTCCAGTGAGTGCATACCAGGAAACAGCAGCTTTCTCTTTACTCTTTATGGAGAGAGTATAAATTCAGGGTACCAGGAAAATGGCAAGAAACAGCTTGCCTGGTTAAATGGTTGGTGCATCACAACCTCACACAGGCAGGGCCTCTCTGGAGGTGAACAGGGAATTTCTTTCAAACCCAGGCTTCTTTGCTGAGGCTGCTGGCAAGGACTTCATTGGCACCAGCTGGGAAAGGGAATAGTTGTGGCAACCACACCTGCCCCATGGGAGTATAATGGAGTCCTTGAGCTATTTCAATGGCTGCCTGTTAGCAGTGCTCTGATTAGTTGGTAGCTCTCTGAAGCAGTATTGCTCGTGCTACTGGGCTTCAGCTGTGACAGCTCAGGCAGTGGGAGCATCCTTGGTGTGTGTATAGATCCTTGTTATGTAGGTTGTGGAAGAGATTCTTGAGTTTCAGATAAGTGTGGTAACTTAGGCTATCTCTGGTGTTAGTATGTGGAGTTAATAGTCACCATAACAGGAGGGATGGAGCCAGGATATTTTGGCTCTAACAGCACCTATTGCCCTGTGATGTGATTAAGCCTTCAGCTTGCTGACTAACTTTTGTGGCTCCAGCTTAGGGACTGTGGTTGCACAAAAGAAATACATTTCTTATGAACTTCTTTAGCTGCCCTTGAAAACTTGGTGGAAAAAGATGTGGGTCCTAATCAAGCTGTTAGATGCAACCAGTTTCCCAGGCCTTGGGTCTTGCCTCTGCAGGGGGCTAGTCTCTGTGGGGTGTACGACAACCATGCTGCTGGGGGCTATGCCCTGCTTTATGGAGCGTGTGTGAATCTTGCCTGGGAAAGCAATAACTTCAGGGAGCAGATCTTTCCTCTCTGGGAGGGGGTGGTATGGAGGAACAGAAGCAACCAGCCTGCCCCTCCATCAGCGTGTTTGAGCAGTGAAAAATCTCTTTAATGCTTGCTATGGATAACCCATAGTGCTTTCATAAGGAAAGATTTGTTCCCTGTAGGCCTGATGCTGTGACAGCTTCCAGTGGAGATGAGCTGGCTGGCTAGACAGGAGGCTGCCTATAGGAAAGAGAGGTTGAAAGGTGCCGCCTGGCAAAGTAGCAGTTGGTGAGAAGGCGACTGTGCTGCACAGCGTCAGTGCACACATGATGGGTGGGGAAGCGTGAGCCCGGTTTCAATCCTTGTCAATGGCACCTCGTTGACTTTTAACGCTTCCTTATCGTGTCTGCACTCACCTCGTAGCAGCGCTGATAAAATGCCATCGCTGGTGTAATCTCCTGAGCAGCTCTGCAGAAAGGGTTGCCGAGCATGGGAGGCTGGATCGCCTGCAGCCAGAGCAACCAGGATGGGACTCCGGTCCAGAGCAAGGTAACAAAGGAATGGCCCTAACCTGAGACACAGCGAGGGCAGAGTTGTCTCCTAGTCCTGTGGAGCACCGGGTGTGCTGTTATGACCGGCACAGCAGAACGTGAATGCTGTGCTAGAACAGGGGTTTGCAGAAGCTGGGATAGCTGTTACTTTTCTGTACCTAGGGGAGCTGGAAATGTAAGCCCTCTGAAGTGATTGCAGTATGTTAGTACCCAGAGCTATAGAGTTAGGATGATGGGTAGGAATGCACAGGGGTTTTGTTGTCTTTCTTTTTTCCCAGGACTAACTTATTTCTCTGTCTTGGGGTATTAAACACCTAAGCAGTTCTTGTGCAAATCTTAATTATCACTAAAAGAGAGTATTATTTTTCAACATATAACTGCTACCTGTAGGCCCACAGCAATCTTTAAAGCTATTTCTAATTACTATTTTGTTTTTTTTTAAAGGCAAGCAACCTTTGGCAGGGTCCTCTTTATGGCTGTGAACTAAGGACCCCTGAATATAAACCAGTAAGAAACTACGGAGCAGGTATGTTATTTTTGGAACCTGTAACTGGTGCCAAACTGGCATACAGTATCCCGCCACTACAGGAGAACAACGAAAGTTGACATGGAACAGTCTGGAAGGAAGAACTTTCCTTCTGCGTGAGAAATCTGGATGTTTAGGAATGCTTTTTTATTTTGTTTCCTTCTGGATCCCGCACTTGGTGTCTTTCTTCCTGAGCTGGAGAAAACTCCTGATGCAAAAATTCCTTGCTGGCGAAAACTTCTGAAGACTTTATCAAAAGAACTTGGGACCAAAATCCTTCACTTTTTTTCATGGCTGATTTTTTGATTTTGGCTTCACTGGTTCAACTCTTTCAAATGGTGAAAGGTGAAACAAGGGACTTCTCCAGAGGGAGGAATTGTCATTTACAACAGAAGCTTCCACTGAAATCTATGAAAGGTTTCACTTTGACTTGCAGTTTTATTTTCCCATCTTATTTAAAAAATAGGCTTATGCAGTTCTTGCTGTATTTTTTTCTTCTTGGGCTACAGCTCTACTCAATACTGTGTTATTCATTGAATGTTATTATCCTGTATCCCTCATGAAGCACTAGTCTTGTAATCATTCCTGTAATCACTTCCACATGCTGCAAACTTGCTGAATGGAACAAACTCCTTCCTCATTCCCTGTATTCACATTGTCTTTGCCAAATTCTTCCTCTTTAGTACTTGCTTGGATACCTTGAAGTTTATTTTCAATATCAGAATCCCAAAGTTGTTCTCATAGGAATATCTAGTGTTGTCCCAGCCACCTTTAGCAGTCTCTTACTTTTCACCCCCCTAGCTTTGATCTTTCTTGTGCTTTTGAACTGTTCTGCCCCTCTGCTCTCATCTCTTGTTTCTGTCCAACATCTTGTACTAACTCTCTTTATTCCAGCGTCTCCCCATTTCTCCAGTCTTCCATCATCCCCTACCAACATCTGGAATCTGATGTGTGGGAAACTCAAGCCTTTTCCCAAGGCCATTTCTCTTCATCACCCCAGCACTTCCGCTATTCTTCCTGACAGTGACACCTGGATTACTGCACATTTTACTGTGTCCAAGCTCTGTCTTGCATATGGACCTGTCAAATCTCACCATTTTTTCCTCTAAACCCTGATTTTTTTTTCCTATGCTGCCTAAATGAAAAGCTCAGTTGTCCTCAGTTACAGCAGTGTTGCTTGCAGTCCCCTGCCTCCTGAGTCCTGATCCATTACACTTGCTGTTTTTCAGCTTCATATTCCTTCTGTGGCTACTCTGTCAGGTTTCAGCTACCCCGTGTGGACTGTGTATGTCCTCATTTCATGGCTGCCTGCTATCCCCTCATGCTTGCCATCCTCCTGAGTGGTGTTTAACCACTTACTGCACTTCGTGACTCTTTCTGCATCTCTTTGCTCACCATTATGCTTCTTTCAAAGCCTTAAAAATGTCTTTTCCTGCATTTTTTACATATTTTTCCCCTCTCTTGGCCCTGTTAGGCAGGATCAGGAGCACAAAACCTTGGAGACAGTAAACACGTAATTCCCTTTGAAATGAATACTGGTTATCTGCCCATTTAGGAGTTAGGCGGCTGAATACTGTTAAGGTATTTCTGTACAGTGTGCACCCACTGTTTGTTCTTGAGACCAGTACTTCTATTGCCTACACTGCTAATGCCACCTCACTCTGGAGGTCTGTGGTGTCTGTCAGTAATGTCCCTGAAGTCTGCATTTGGTAACAGCCTGAGGACACTGTCTCAAACTGCGCCAAGGAAGGTACAGGTTGGATATTAGGAAGAAGTTTTACACAGAAAGAATGAGAAAATATTGGAATGGTCTGCCCAGAGAGGTGGTGGAGTCACCATCCCTGGATGGGTTTAAAAAGAGACTGGATATAGAACTTGATGACATGGTTTAGTGGAGGTGTAGGGCATGGGTTGGACTTGATGATCTTAGAGGTCCTTTCCAACCTGTGATCCAATTCTGTGATTCTGTGAGGAACATGATATCTAATTCTTGCTCCAGTCCACTGGGATCCATAAGCAAGCTGTCCCTCTGCCTATCTCTCTGTCAGGGCCTGATCTCATGCAGGTTTTCAGAGAAGGCATTCCAGATCAATTGGTGCACAATGCAGGGCTGTTATGATCAGTGTCTAAGACCAGGAACTGAATGATCAGATTTAACTTCCTTCTTTTCTTGGACGATGGGAAACACAACCTAGACTCTCATCTCTGAAATCCACTGTTTGTAGAGATAGGGGCGGCTACGATGTGGAAGCTTGTTCAGGTTGTCAGTGGAGCGTATGAAATGAAGTGTATGTAATTTTAGGGTAAGCTGTCATGGTGGTAAAAAGTGGGACTGTGTTTCCTGTATGTCTTTCTGGTAATCTACCCCTGTAAGACCAAGAGCTAACATTCACACTTTATCTAGCTCTCTGCTTGTTGTTCTTCCAAATTTTAAATAGATTCCTTGTCAGATTTGAGTGACTTTCATCCTAGAATGTGATCCAGCCTGAAGGCCAGAGCAGTTTGCAAAAAACCAGGAGGTCAAAGGGATAAAGTGTTGAACTTGATTTCTTTGTTTTTTGTTTTTTGCCCCCNCTGCTTGTTGTTCTTCCAAATTTTAAATAGATTCCTTGTCAGATTTGAGTGACTTTCATCCTAGAATGTGATCCAGCCTGAAGGCCAGAGCAGTTTGCAAAAAACCAGGAGGTCAAAGGGATAAAGTGTTGAACTTGATTTCTTTGTTTTTTGTCCCCATTCTAGTACAATATTCTAATTATTGGCCACTGGGCAATGTCATCACCAGCCTGGCATGCTATAGTTGTTTTTTCTGGAGTGCTTGTTGATGAAACCTCCTGCGTTGAGTACTTACACCAGGAAAGATAGGAAGGTGGTGAGACCCATTTTAAGATGGATATCCCTGCTACACACAGCTGTGAGATATTCATGTGCTCCTGAAGTCATGCCCTCTGTCAGTGTTTTCCTAAAGGCATCTGATGTGGTGTTCCCTTGAGGGTGCTGGTATTTGCTGATGCTCTCCTAAGGTACCCAGCACCAGCCACCTCCACTACTTGTGCAGTGTGCAGCAATGAAGGGATGTGAGCTGCTCCTGCAGTCAGCACTAACCAGCTCACATTTGCAGCAGATCTAGTATAGCAGTTCATTGTGCCAGAAAAATAGAAGGAGGAAAAGAAAAAGGGAATAGAGAAAATAAAAAGCCAGACATGGAGATAATGAAAGTGGGGGAGTACTTGTGATATTGTAACTGTACCAGACTTAGGTTTCTCTAGCTCCGTCTGGGCTTTGTTAAAAATGAGGGTAGTTAGCAGCAGCAGATGTGGATGTAACAACTGACGGGTATGAGAGAAGCTATGAGAAAGCCATGAATTACATAGGTTCTCTTAAAGATCTTTTGTGGAGGGCTTAGAAGTAGCAGTTTTCAAAATGTGGCCTACTGGTTGCTCATATCAAGTGATTGGGATGCTGTGGAAGGTGGGAGGAGGGTGCAGCAATCAAGATGCATGGTATGTCTTCAATCAGGAAAGGGAGAGAACTTGGAGAATAGTTTACTGGAACTGCTGAAGGATAATGGTGTAGCTCAAAGAAAGATGTAGCTTAGGAGTAGATGCTAATTTTGTGGAAAGGGGGATGGGGATTCATGTAGCTAAGAATAAATGAGTTTATGGAAAGGATACTGCTGGTTATTTGGTAACCAGGAGCTTAAGTGATCAAAGACGTTTAGTAAGCCCTTCTGACTTTGCCTTGCCCTTCCAAAAATATATCACGGCTATGTGGAAGGTCACCTCCCATCCGTTCTTAGATGTTAAGTGCCCACTTTGGTATAGGTGACCTATCAGATTCCATAGGCTGGGTAAACATTAGGATATATGATAGTATATTTCCTGAGCTGCAGGATCTAAAGGTAAGGTTGATATCTGGAATGCCAGGATATTTGTGAGGAGAGGCAGGATTCTTGGTCTCCTCAGCTGCTTGCCCTCAAAATGGAAGGAGAAAGCATTTGAAATTCCAGAAGTCTTTGCAGGCTCCAGGCTATAAACAGGCTCTTCCTGTATGAAGCACTAAGGATCTAACAGTAATCAGGAGATGTCTGCTTTTCTGTACAGGCCTTATACTTCTGGTATATGCTCTTGTGAGGCGGGTGAAGCCCATCAGTCAGGGGTGACAGGATTGCCCAATGCTACGGATGTGGATCATCCATGAAGATGGTATTGAAGTTAGAGTTATAGGGTAAAGAAGAAATGAAAGCCCAGTCAACCTGAAGCAGGGGAAGGCAGAAAGGTGAAGGAGTCAAAAACCAAAAGAAAGACATAAAGAAGAAAATAATTAGGAAAAGGTTGGAGAAGTATTGGCAGCATGTTGTACAGTGGAGAGGTATCCTAAGCATTGAATACACTTCATAAATACTGTGGTTTTTTCAGCTAGCTAGGCTGAGGGCCTCTCTCGGTCAAGTATGCAAATGATAGGTCCCCAAGTCCTGCTGCTCCTCCAAATTCACTGAAAGTAGAATTTATCCCCTAGGTAACTGTTCTGAATTTATCTGGGAGCTGTGCCTCTAGCATGGTCTGGATCCTCTGTATCAGATCTCTGTGTAAGCCTGTATTCCCCAAAGTAATGCGAAGGAAAATATGACCAGAGGAATGTATTTGCTATTTTACGTTATGGATCATCAGGCAAGTGTTATATGCAATAGTCATGGATGCTCTGTTTATTCCCTTCTCTCTTGCTAGCTTGAATACACTGGTCCTGCAGCTTGGGTCTCTGAAGGAGAGGCTGTTTGGGTTACATATCTTCATGTTGTGTCACCACTGGGCACAGCTATACCTTGGGGTGTAGAGTATGCAAATGTTTGGAAGTGTTTGCAAGAGACTGCTCTGTGTTTCCTGGTCCTAATCAAGAGACTGAAGTGATGGTTACTGAAAGTTTAATATCCAGTAGTGTGTTGCAAGGGCTGGTGTTTCCTGACAGCAATGACTACTATTTCACCCTATAAGTGCATCTCTGCTTCCAGTCAGAAACACTAAACCCTGAGCAGGCTGGAGTGTGCTAGCTTCCTCTCTGGCGTGTGTCTAACATGGATGGGCAAACTGCTTTGATGATGCAGGAAACCAAAGTGTTCCTCATGGCTAAAGTGAAATTTTCTAGGAAGTAGGCTGTTCTCATACCAGTCAGCTATGACAGTGGGGGAAAGTGCCTCTCCAGGAAGGATCTGTGTCACTTGGACCTTTTGTTTACACTGAGCTAAGCCACTGGATTTCATACCTTCTCCTACAGTGATCCTACAATAAAATAGGAAAGATCAGACACTCCTGTAGAAAAAGACAACTGGCACTCTGTCCCACATGGGGAAGCTACACAGTAAGATATGAGACCCTTGAGCCCTTCTCCTCCCTGGGATGGAATAACCCACCTTTTTTCATCATGAATCTTAGTAGCCAAGGATGTTGCCTGAACTCATTCATTAGCTAGCCAGTGTCACTATAATTAGAGGTTAAGTAGTTAATCTTCAAAAATCCCTTGGAAACAGAGAATCCATATATTTGCTTATTTGTATTTGTCTACTACCCCTGAGGCAACCAGGCATGGGAATTCAATCCCATGTTTGTGTATTTAATAACTGAAAAGAAGATGTATATATGCAACAGTGTGTGTATATATATATTTATATATTATATATATATACAATAGTATAAAGAAAAGCTTTGACTGTCTAACCTCCTGTTTCACCTTCCCTGTTGTATGCTGTGCATCTTCTTGGTGCCCAGCCCTGCAAAAACAGAAAGCCTGTGTTTTAGTGTGCATTGATACTGCCTCCCATGACACAGGATGAAGCTAAGCATGTGTGTAAGCTTGCTTGTGTCCTGGACAGAGGGGAAGACTACTCTTTCTTAATTAAAGGCCCACTTATGGTGGGCCCTCCAGAAACATGTATCAAATGATAACTTTACCTTAAAGCACTTACAGCCAGATCACCCAAAGTAGACTGAGCTAGGAATAGACAGTGCAGGTATAGTGCTTTTAGAGAGGTTTGTTGTTCCAGTTTCTTGCAATGCAGACATGAGAATTTTTCAGGAAGAAATGTCAGTCCTCCAAATGGATAGAGCTGTGTAACTGCAAGGGGGAAATAAGCACTGTAAAGTTGGTCATTTGTGGCTATATACTATTGAACTCTACCACCAATGGTCTGCAAAATAGTCGATCAGTAGGGATGACTCAAAAATCAGTAAGCTAGCAAAGCCCCCATGCATTACTGCAATAGTCCGGAGCACGGAAAGCTGGGGCCAAGCATAACATTAACTGCTGTAAGTCACATGTCAAAGAATAAGGAATACCAGCAGCATTTATCAGCTGGCAAGATCGTCTCAGGAAGCATTGACAGGGCAGAAGGAGGGGCTGGTGTGCAGCTCACTGTCTGACAACAGAATTCCAGGATGATGCTGTCGCTGGGGGAATTCATGTAGCTTTCAGTAAATAACTTCAAGATGAATAGCTCTAGGAGAGGCTGAGCATGCGTGTCATTTAGCACTAACGTGGTTGCTTCCCATGTACTCTATTTAGTGCTTTTGTTGGTGGTTCCTGGATGGAAGAGATTTCAGGGACAATGCCCCAGGGTGTTAAAGAGTTGGAAGTGTGCCTTCCAGTGAAAGAGGTTAAAGAGTTGATGGGAAAAGGGAAACTGAAGGCTAATGTTTTTCACTGTGCACGTATACTAGCACGGGAAATAAAGTTTCTGTGATCCAGCAGGCTGAAGGGCAGTAATATCCCAAAACTGGAATTTGAAATGGGGGAAAACAAATCATATGAGAGAAAGTGTGATTTTTTAACATTGTAATTAACCACTACAACAACCATGGAGTGTTGGGGAGGATCCTTCACAGGAGGCTTTTAAATTGTGGCTGGATTCTTGTCAGTGAGTGGACCTTTGCAGAGATGGGATGTATTCTGCTGAGTCTTCTGGCCCGGGTTTTTGAAGTTGTGGGTCTAGATGATCACAGCAGTGCTTTCTGGCATTACAGCTGGAGGGTGGCCCACTGTTGGCAGCTATGGGGTTGAGAGTTGGGACCTCAGGGTGAGAGCAGAAGGCATCCCCTCACAACCCAAGGCATTACTCATTGTCACTTTGCCCTGTGCAGTCTGCAAACAGACAAACCACATCTCTCTCCCTCTTTCAAGTTCCAAATGCTGTTGCTCCAGTGAGCAGCATTGCTCCCCCTTCGTTCCTGTTTCCCATGTAACCGTCTACACTGTTCCCATTCCATGACACTGGCAGCAGCCTCCACCAGTAAAAGACTGATGATATTGGGTGGAGGTGAGCATCAACGTTTCAAAGAGCTGCCACTAGTCTCTTGTCTCAGAGCACTGCTCCACTGTCTGTGGTGGCACCCATGGGGTCTGGTTGTCTGGTGGTCCAGGGGGACAAGTCAAAGTCCCCAGAGAGAACAACCAGGCACCATCTTCACTGGGAGAAGAGGGCATGGGTTAGATGCAGGCCTCCACCTGCGTGTTTGGTTCACCTTTTTATTGGATTGTGCTGCAGTGGTATTCTAGAGTAGATGAGGCTTCATTAGTGTCCACTTAGGTGCTCAGTGACAGCAAGAATTATCATTGCTTGTTAGTGTTGCTTTAATTCTTCTCTGGCCAAGCCAAGCCATTCAATTGTCTATGGCTTTGTCATACATTTCAGACTTTAAACCTTGAACACTTATTCTCCTATATTTCTGAGCCAAACAAGAATGAGTTCTTTCCCTCTCCCCCCTCAATGCCCATTTTCTCTTTTTTTGGTGGAAAAGCTATGTTCCCATGATGCTGGGATTTTATTTAATTCCTCATCTTATTCCTTCACAGACTTAGACTTTGGCAGAGGCCAAGAGTGGGCATGTAGAAGAGTCAGTGGTGCAAGACACCATTAGAAACTTCTGAGAACAGTGCTGGAAAAGATGAGTGCTAATGCACACGGAGGTTGGGTGCCAGCAGAGGCTCCAAGCCTGTGTACGCAGCCAGTGTGAGCAGGTACTTGCTGTAACAGTACTTCCTTGGAAACAATGGCCACTTGTGAGCCAGCCCTACCCCAGCACAGTGGAAGAAGGCCAGGCAGGGGAGCGTGTCCCTGGTGGCATATAGGGACTGGCTGGGTGGAGTGCGGCCAGGGGCAGTAAGTGGGTGAGGAGCTGTGGATGTGACTGCTGAGGCTGGAGCTTTTCCTCTTGTGATTTCACCTGGATTGCATGCCAGCCTCAGCACACAATGTTATCACTGCACACCAGCACATAGCCGGGGTGGCTGCACTCACAGAGTTGGGCCTCAGGAGAGTTTTTCCAGCCCTTGTAGCCTTTGGCTTTGATGGCCCTTGCCAAAAACATGCCATGATACTATTACCTGGGTTTGTTTCCAGGACTGCCTCTGTTCATGGATGACCTGTGCACTGGTGTGGATATCTGGTTGTGTGAAGTAAAAGTGAAGGGTTTTGTCAGGAACTGAAGCAGTGATCTGTGCTCTGCCCCACCTCTCCCAGGCAATGTATGCTGCTCTTGGCCATTTCCTTATCTAGGGTTTATTGCTGTGCAAAACAGCTGAGTTAATGACTCAAAACCAACACTCAGTCCCTGCTGCATGAAGACTGTGCTGCCCAGATGCAAATCCCTCCCAAGACACCCATTCCCCTTTCTGTAACAAACACACAGCTGTTGAAACCGTGAGTGCTCTTGGTTAAACACAGTCCTTCAGAGCTCAGACCTGGACTGTGGTAGTGGGTTCCAGGGGCAGGGATGTGTGGTCTGTGCACAACCATGTTTTGTCACTGTTAAATATCATGCCTAAAAAGGGGGAGTCAAGCCTGGGTCATCAGAAGCACTTGGCATTTTCACAGATCTCCTTCCATGGCAGTCTACAGAAGTTTTATCTGCTCTCTAGGGGACATAAGCTAGATTAAATACTGTCTCTAGAAGTCCCAGCCGGAGCCTGCCCTCTTCCCTACAGAGACCCTCCATTATTTATTTTGTTCTGTTGCTCCATGAATAAAACCTTTATTGCCCCTTGCTTGCTTTTTTTTTTTTTTTTTTTTTTTTTTTTTTTTTTTTTTTTTTTTTTTTTTTTTTTTTTTTTTTTTTTTTTTTTTTTTTTTTTTTTTTTTTTTTTTTTTTTTTTTTTTTTTTTTTTTTTTTTTTTTTTTTTTTGCCTAGGCAAGCCCAGGCATCTTTGTTTGAAAAGAAGAAATCAATGACCCTTTCCTTAATTCCTTGGCAGCCTTTAGTCTTCCCAGAACAGCGGTTCTCTAGGACAGCGGTTTTCTAGGACAGCTCTGGTTTTTCATGCTTTAGGAGAATAGGCAATACATTCAAAATGCGTAACAGCACTGGACTACTTTGCAGGAGATGAAGCGGTTCCAACCTTTGGTGTCCTGGGTTCAGCAGTTGCAGTCAGTTTTTCTTCTCTTTAGTAGCTGGTGTTTTGATTTTGTCTGGGTTCAAGG
>NDXB01017322.1:102569-126562 GCA_002631895.1 Agapornis roseicollis | reverse complement strand
GTGTTTTGACTTAGCCCGGGAACAAGGCTGATAAGGCCGATGGTTTTGGTTGTTGCTGAGCGATGTTTGCCCTGACCAAGGACTTTGTGAGCCTCATGCTCTGCCAGTGAGGAGGGCAAGCTGGGAGGAAGGAGGGACAGGACTGTACTGACAGGACCAAACTGACCAAAGAGGTATTCCATACCATAGCATGTCATGCCCAGGATGTAACTGGGGGTAATCCAGAAGGCCTAGTGCTCTCAGGGTGGTTGTAAGAGGTGGTCAGTCAGCACTCGGTTGGGTTGGGGTGTTGTGAGTTATCTGTCGGTGGTTGGTGAGATGCTGTATTCTTTTCCCTTGTGATTTCCTTTATCATTATTATTATTGGTGGTAGCAGCAGTGATTTGTGTTATACCTTAGTTACTAAACTGTTCTTATCTCAACCTGTGGAAGTTGCATTCTTTTGATTCTGCTCCCTATCCCTCTGGAAGCAGGGGAGGGCAAGAAAGGGGGGTTGAGTGAGTGAATGAGTTGTGTGGCTGGGTTTAAACCAGGACATTTGGGAACCCAAGATTCATCAGTGACTAAAGTCCTTGTCACATGGCTTTTGACAGGCAGGACGATGTACAGAGCAAATAGGATCCAAGAGAATTTGCAGAATTCTCTGTATTTTGGGGTGTCTGCTCTGGTTGTTCAGGCCTTTGTAGGTTCACTGACAGCTTGACAGGACTGGTGTTTGTAATCCAGTAGAGTTGAAACTACAGTAACAAAAAGGAGGCTGCTGCCACTCTCATGTTGGACAGGTACAAGTTTTCTATAAGCAGCTCAAGAGCTGATGTGCAACACCCTTTGGTACAAATGCACTCTGTGCTTTGTGGGGCACCATCTGTATTAAGCTTGAAGGAGGCAGGATCCATGTTCAAGCTGCCTGTGACCTTTCCTTTGGCACATGTGGATTGTGCTCTGGCAGTGTCTTTATTGCTTTGTTTTCTGTTGAGTGTTCTTTGCTACTCTCATTCTGCTTTGCAGTAATTATAATCTTCTCACTTAACATTTGCTTCTGATGTTGTCTTGCCTCTGTCCTTTGAACTGATTCCCTTGCGTGGATAGCAAAGACAGGCGCTATCTTTCCAGGGCTGAGAGATGAGACTTTGCTCATAGATGGGACCAGCTTTGGAATGCATGAGCCAGAATGCTCAAGATGATGCAGTATATTGCCACTCGTGATGCTGCTTTCTGGTGTACCTCACAAGTCATAAATAATTTTTGGGAGCTGGACTAGAGATGAGGATATTTAAACCCTTACAATTACATACTAGCAGCCATGTGTAGATCTAAGATCTAATATGATCAGTACAAGGTGAGAAAATAGTCCAGGGAATAACTTCTTCATGCAAGCTGGCAGGTAGAAACTGCCTTTTGAAGCAGGAAATAAGCACACTTTTTTTTTAACTTGCTGAATTAGGGGTCATGGAGAACACATAATGGGGAGATTTTGACAGCAGAGGGCTGTCATGAAAATTGGAGAATAAATCAGGCATGATTGAGGTAATGCATTTACACACCTTGCCTCTACGTGTACACCCAAGGATCACGTTAGCCCCATCAAGAACAGAGCTGCCCAGTGAGCTCATATGCAGCTCTTCAACTACCCTGAGCTCAGGGTCCTCCCTGGTGTCACTGCTTCCTAGGACAAAGTTCTCTATAGCAGAGCTACAGCTGATCTCCTTGTGGATGTGCAAGACCTGACCTTCCTTGTGCTAAAGTAAAACCTTTCTGTGTCTGCCTGACTGTGCTGTCGGGAGAACTCTAGATCAGCGGTCCCCTTTTCATGATTTGTCCCTCTCCTGGACTTAGTGACATTTGCAAAATGATGCTTTCTTCCAGGTTATTGACTAAAGATACCATGGTGCCAAACACCCTCCAGGATCTTGGTACGGATGTGCTATAAACAATCACTTCTAGTTCTCAGTTGTATCTTGGGACCAGGCTGATAGGTCATTTATGGTCTGTTTAATGACTGCTATCTTATTTTTATGTCAAGCAAGTTCTTTAATCAAATTGCCATGTGATAGAGTGGAAACTGTCTTCCAGGATCCTAAGTATATCGTACCAGCTTTGTTATATTTAACAACGGTACATGCAATTTCCTCAGAGAAAAGTACTGCCTCAGTTCAATGGGGTGAATTTTCTATAAACCCTTCTTGATTGCTCCTAGTTACATTTCTCTCCTTTTATTCCCTGTGTTCTGTGTTAGCCACTTCCTGATTAGTTCAGGACTGAGATCCTATCACAGCTCTGTACTTACCTGTGAGTAATTACAGTTATGAGATAATTATAGAATAATTATGCCCTTCTACATAGTCTTTACTAAGTGCCAGACTCCATGTTTTCTTCTTCTCCTCTAGGACTTTACCATTGCATCACGAATTAAAGCAGATCAACAGAGACAGTGCAGAGACATCTTGTGCAGCTTATTTAAAATAAACAAAAACCAAAACCACCCCCCCAACAAACAAAAAACCCCAACAAAACCCTAAACCAACTTTCAGTGCAGGGTATCCAGTCCTGCTGATTTGAAATGGCTGATTTTAGTAGGTGGTATTTAATTCCTCTGAGATACTATAAGAATAGACATGTCATCAACAATGTCTAAATTATCTACTTTCTTTTTCCCAGCAGTAGGATAGAAGTATTTATTGATTTCATTTTTCTTGTCTGCATTATTATTGAATAATCTAACATTTCCATCTAAAACCAGATCAATACCATGATTAGAACTCATTTTGTTCTGAATTTACTTTTTAAAAAATAGCTTTGTCAGTCTTCTTTTTTTCCCCTTTCACTTCCATCATCTTATCATCATAGCTATATGTGTTTTACCTACTTACAGGCACCCTCACTTCCATTTTAGATGTGGTTTAGGTTTTGCAATTACACTATTTCTTTGCTGGAATGTTGTGTATTTTTGGTGCCTTGTAAAAAATTTTTAAGCAGTTCTTGATAATTATTCATATTTTCTTATTTAGATCCCTTCTTTGTGTTGACTTGGCACAGAATTCTACTCAGGGCTGGGAAATCGGACTTTTTAAAGCATCATGTCTTTCAAAGCATTGCATTACAGCTTTAGGCTGCCTTCTGCTTTCGTATGTACAATTAACTGGGGATCAGTAAACCTGTTACCAGTCTCATTTTTACCATCACTTTATGCATCCAGATAAGGTAAAATACAGATTTTGTTCATTTTGGATATAAGATTTGTGAAATGAGGAAGCTGTTTTGAACATTTAAAAGTCCCCAATGCTGTTCTTGAGTTGGCCACACCAGCATGTGTTATCTGAGCAGTAACATGTTTATTTTTAATTTGGTTAGTGCTTGAATTTGGTTAGTGCTCCCATATTGCAGTGTTGCTTGGTTATCTGTTGCAGATCCAAATCATCAGTCTGGTTACCAGAACACCAACTCAAAAATACTGAATATTGTTAATTAGGAAATTATGATTCAAAATCACAAACAAGCAAGCAGGTAATGCTTTTTCTTTTCACCCCACTTCTGCCCATTCAGTTTTTCTTAGGGCTACAGCCATTGATTTTAACATTGTCATAGAAACCATCCCAGGATCTTTTCCAGTGTCTTATAGCTATAGTCCCTTGGGCAGACAAAGCCTTGATGAATATAAAATGGAAAGGGATGCCACAATTTATACAGCTAAAGGGGATGTATTAGAATGGATTTGACTTCTATATTATAAAGAAGGGCATGCTTTTGCAAGGAAAAGCCAGGGCTGCAGCTGAATACAGCCAGCACTGGTAACTGGAGCTGATCTGTAGCAGAGGGATTAGAAACCCGCCAAACCTGCTGCACCCTGGGCCAAAGCAGGTGGCCAACAGAAGTATCAGAGTTCATGTCCTTGCTTCAGAGCTTCAGGGGCTGGAGAGACACAGGCTATTAAAATACATGCCTATATTTTGGCGAGGAACTATCTGTAGTAATAGCTTCATTCATTATGATGGTGTTTTTCAATCAGGCAAGAATAGGGCCTTGTAGCATGGGACATGTGGAAGAGTTGCTATGCCAAAGCTGGACTTGCTATGGAAGTAACTGCTGAAAGTTTTGCCAGGTCTGACCCAGGACAGGGGACCTCCAAAGGGTTTTAATGCTTCTCTTACAAGGATTCAGATAATGCTTTAAGCTGTATTGCTGTTAAGAATATCATAGTCACTGAGCTGTAACAGGTCTTCAAGGGATTGAAACTTGCTGGCAATAAATAAGGAAAAAGCCAATAGGTCTCTCCAAACTGGAAGCCCTTCAGCCCTACCACCTACTTTTTCTGCAAGGTTTGTACATAGATAATCCCTGCCTCACTCCACCCAGCTGTTTGTTAGTTTGGGTTGTCTCAGGGAATGCTGAAGACCTTTGGATGGACGATTTATCTATGGACAGGTTATCTTCTTGATCAGCAAAGAAGAACGACTGGGTCAACTGCTTCCAAGTTCAATAACCTCCTTTTCTTCTTAATAAATTGCTGAGGCATGAGAGGCTTCCGTTCCTTGCTGGCATCTTTTACATTGTGCCCAAAGAAACAATCATATCAGGCTCAGGAAGGCATATGACTGAAAGGGCAGGGAAACAGGAACCGTCCCCAAGGATGTCCTCCCCAGAGAGGCTGGGAACGTGTTCTGTTGTGGGAAATGGGAATCTGAGGTCAGATGAAGTGCACAACAGGTACAGCCATCTCTCCTGACTGGAAGAACAGCTAATGGTCTGTTTTGCTGTCCCCATTGCTCCTCTGTCCTGCTTATGAGCTCTCCCAGGACACCTCCATACCTGGTATGCACAGTCCACCTCCACCATGTCATTGTGCTGTGTAGAAATCAAGGCAGGGAGATAAAGATGGAGAGTGGGTGGTGACAACACTCCTGAGAGCCCTGAGCCTATCACTCAGCAAGGCAGGCCCCTGAGGTGTTAGAAGAACCCAGAAAAAGGGAGAAAGGAGTAGGGAGTAAGCCCCCATCTGAAACTGTAAGGCAATAAACTTCATGGGCAGTGTGGTAACACAGGACTGTTCCCAACATATTGACTGGTTCAGATCATTCAGAAGCTTTGTCCCTTCCAGCTCCTTGTGCCTGAGGCTGTTAAGAGATTGTACAAACTGTCTTGATAAAAGAAACATAGGGAGTCTCCCAGTCAAGAGACTGGGAGATATTATTAGCCCCTCTGTTACTGGTAGGTCTGAAGCAATTCATTATTACCAGAAGTATTATCAGGTACATGTCACTGCTTTCCCTCAATCCACTTTATATAGTCCAGATTGGCTGTAAGCAACATGTTCCCTAACTGGTCTGATAGCTCACAATAGATAGCGGCTAATCTGTTTCTGTGGGGAAGATCTCAGTAGTGGTGGAAGGACCATAACCTAGAATATATGCCAAGAGAAATTTGAGACTATGGAGCACCTAAGTATGTAGCTTGCCTACATTCCCAGATCTTCTCAGAGATGTGCTCCCCCTCCCTTTCTGACCAAACAGTAGGTTCTAGGCAGGGGACAGAGAAAGAAGCAGGAAAGAGGAGGGTATATGGGGATTCAGGAAAGGCATTTTGTATAGGGTGGCTCCATAACACATTTGCTACACCTTGCCTACAAGGCCTGGGCCCTTTCCCAATGCACCTCTTCATAAACAGCATCTGCACTGACATCAGAACTTCGAATTTCTAACCAGGACACTGTTGTAAAGGTTTGTATTTCTAGAAATATCCTGGTCAAGTTTTAAGTGAAATCATGTGTCTAAAAGAGTATTCTTCTCTTTCTAGCCCTCCTTGTGCTGTTACTGCAGCACCATAGCACCTAGCTTTGAAATGTGAGAGCTCATCTCCTTTGCCTTTCAGATCCTCTGTAAGGTTAGTGCAGTTTTTATTACTAACCATGCTGTTACTAAAGGGAGAATCATGCACATCAGCTGGTATACATGAGAAATATTTGCTGGAAAACGGTTGGAACTAGATGATCTTAAGTTTCTTTCCAACCCAAGCCATTCTGTGATTCTATGATTCAAGTGAAAATCCTGATTATACTAGCAAAAATAGTGCTTTATCAACAAAGTTTATGCTGATTCTATAGGTGAGATCAATGGCATGAAAGTGATCTTAATGGCAGTTTAACTCCATCTATTTAGCCATTGTACTATAAAAAATTAAATCGACAACAGGTATTACTGCATCACCACAAGTTTCATGTGTTTGCCTTAGTTTTCTTTCTGAAGGAAAAAGTTTCAGAAATGAGGGAAGAGGGAAGAGAAAGGCAGGGTTTAGGTACAGCGTAAGAGACTCTGCCGCCTTCTTTCTCATCCCCCGGTGTCATCTGCTGTTGTTCAGTGCATGAATGAGAAAACACCGCCCGCTAGTGGTTTATGCTGCAGGAGCCCGAGAGGCCTCTTGGCAGAGGCGGTTTTACCACGTTTCTGCTTTGTGATCCCCCTCCAGCAATTGTACTGGGACAAGGCAGGTGGCTCTTACTCATCCTTTGGTAAAATCATCATCTCTGGAAAAGGTCAGTGCTGAACTGAGCGAGAAGAGAGGTTCTTATTAGAAGTGCCATGGGTCACTCGCATCCTGTTTTTCATGTTTAGTGTCAATGTCCACAGGAAACACTCTAAATAAGCTATGGGATTTAGTCTCAGTTACTACAGTAAGGGAACAAATTGGTTGAAGTGTGGTTACAGCAAGCAAATGCCTCTAAATCTGCAACATGTTCAGAGCCATCACTGAAGTCAAAGAACAAAGCACTGACCCTCCAGAAACTTCCCTTGAGGATAGCCCTCTAGTAGCCTGGGGTGAGCTAGCTCCAGCATGGGAAGCAGCATTGTACCACTGTGTTCCATTCTGTCCCACTCCAGAGGAGATAACTCCAGTGGAATGCTTTGCTTGACACAGCTCACTTGCTCTTGGACTGGAGCCGGTGTTTCTCCAGCCCTGCAGTGCACTGGGTGGCATAGACAACATGGGCTGTCCAAGGCTGTTCTCAGGGTTGGTGGCAAGATACATTGGAACAATAGAATCATTAAGGTTGGAAAGGACCTTAAGATCATCAAGTTCCAACCCCCCTGCCATGGGCAGGGACACCTCACACTAAACCATGCCACCCAAGGCTCTGTCCAACCTGGCCTTGAACACTGCCAGGGATGGAGCACTCACAACTTCTTTGGGCAACCCATTCCAGTGCCTCAGCACCCTCACAGTAAAGAAATTCTTCCTTAGATCCAATCTAAACTTTCCCTAAGTTTGAACCCGTTACCCCTTGTCCTGTCACTACAGTCCCTAACGAAGAGTCCCTCCCCAGCATCCCTATAGGCCCCCTTCAGATACTGGAAGGCTGCTATGATGTCCCCATGCAGCTTTCTCTTCTCCAGGCTGAACAGCCCCAACTTTCTCAGCCTGTCTTCATATGGGAGATGCTCCAGTCCCCTGATGATCTTCGTGGCCTCCTCTGGACTTGTTCCAACAGCTCCATGTCCTTTTTATGTTGAGGACACCAGAACTGCACACAATGCTCCAAGTGAAGTCTCACGAGAGCAGAGTAAAAGGGCAGGATCACCTCCTTTGACCTGCTGGTCACGCTCCTTTTGACGCAGCCCAGGATATGGTTGCTTTCTGGGTTGCAAGCGCACACTGCAGTCGGCTCATGTTCATTTTCTCATTGACCACCACCCCCAAGTCCTTCTCCGCAGGGCTGCTCTCAATCTCCTCTTTGCCCAACCTGTAGCTGTACCTGGGATTGCTCCAACCCAGGTGTAGGACCTTGCACTTGGCATGGTTGAACTTCATGAGGTTGGCATCAGCCTTTTTGTTTTAAATTGAAAATATTCCTCTGAGATTTCTCTAGGTCTTTGGCCCTACATAAAACTGTAGAGCCAAGGATTTCCCAAAGCGTCTCTCTCCCCTGTGATTGCTTTCCTGCTTATGAGGTAAGATCATCCTTAACAGATGTTTGTTTACCTCTTCATAAAAACCTCCTGTGATTCTGCAGCCTCCCCAAGCAGTGCACTGCAGTGCTTTGCTATTCTTACCCTTGCAAAGTGTTTTTCTAGTGTTTAGCTATATCATTTTTATTGCAAATTAAGCTTATTATTTCTTCTACTTTTGGTGAATGTAAAGACAACTGATTAGTCTCTCCACCCATTATAACAAATATCTATGTGCTGGAAGACTGTTATCATGCCTCCCCTCCTGTTGTTCTTTTCCTAGAGAAAACAAGCTCAGTTATTTTATCCGTTCCTTATGGTTTTTTTCACATCTCTTATCATTTTGTTGTTCTTTTTTGGACTCTCTCCAATTTGTCTACATCTTCTGTAAAATGTAGTGCCTGAAACCGGACACGCTGTTCCCGCTGAGAGCTCAGCAGTACTGAGTGAAGGCTCAAAATAATTGCTTCCTTTGCCTTATACACAAAACTCCCCTTAAAGCATCTCAGGTTGAGATTTGTCTGTTTTTCTGCTGGAATCTCACAGGCTCATATTCGATCCCACCCCAGCTTGCTCTTTGCTGCTGCTGTGAAGTGGTTATGATCTAGTTTGGACCAGCACATTTGGTGTCTGTGCTCCTGATCGGCACCTTGGTGCAGTCACCTCTGCAGAGGGCAACCCAGTTCTCCAGTGTCTCACATTCCTCTCCGATCCTGATGGCCTCAGACCCCTGCCTTCAGGAAGGACTGCTGACCCCAGCCCAGCTGCCACCCTTTTGGTGTTTTCCTCTAGTCTGTTGTCCAACACACAGGATACACTGAGCAACACTGGAGGCAGAACAGCAGGGACATGATCCTCCCAGCTAGAAAAGTGAAGGCCTGATAATTACCTTTGGTTATGGTACTTCAACCTGTGTAGCCTCCGCATGGTGACCGCTTGCTGCTGTGGGAGCCTGTGATCTAGGTGCTTTTTAAATGCTCACTAAGGTCAAGGTATTTTATGCCTACTATTTTCTCCTCATCTAGCAGGCCTGTTAGTCGAAGAAGGAAATTAGCTTGTTTTGACAGGATTTGTTCTTCAGAATTCCCTGCTGGTTGTTTCTTATCACCTTCTTGTCCTTTAGCTGCTTCTAAATTGATTGTTTCCTAGTTGGTTCCAGTATCTCTGTAGGTATCATGGTTAGGCTGACTGGCCTGTAATTCTCCAGGTCCTCTTCTTCTAGTAATTTTCAGAGAAGAACTGCATTTAAGTTAAATAGATATTGAAAAACATTCCACTTGTGCCCTGCTTATCTTTATTTATTGCCTAGTTTTCTTCCATCTCTTAAATTAAAAACATATTTCCTGTAAATTTTTATCCTCTACTTGAAGCCCAGCAAAATTCAACCCTGCCTTCACCTCTTCTCCCCTCTTCCGGCCCAAACCTTCCTGTTACTTAAATACTTACTCAATTTCCCTCCTCTTGATGCTTTATATCTTCCTTCTTTTTTCTTTATGGTTTGTTTGCAGTTCCCTAGCAAAATATATTCCCCAGCAAATTACATTCTTCTTCCCCCACAACCCCGATGCCTGGAGGGCTCTGAAGAGACTCCTGGAAAAATCTCAGTGCTCTGCCCTTAAAATGTGGACAGTGATGTTTACCATGCTCGCAGGGACAAGTTCTGCTAAAAGACTTGTCCAGGACTAATTACATTTAAATGATCTCTGGGACCAGTAGGTGGCAGAGAGAAGATGAAATGTGGGAGACTCTGGTCCTAGCGATCAGACTGATGGATCACTCTGGCTCTAGGGAGGACAAAGACACATGTTACTAGAAAGCAGATGTCTGATAAGTTGGGTAGTATCTAGCAAGCAGGAGTGTTGGGTAAAGCTCCCATCTTCTTGTAGGGAGGCAGAATATATCTAGTGTTCAGCTTCAGCCATGAGCGAAAGGTTTGTGTGTTCAGCAGAGGAACAGGAAGCATGTGCCACTTTCTAGCTAAGCAGATCAGGAGAAGATAAGTTTGTTTGAGGGAGAGGTATCATTATCTAGGGTTGTAAGCTATGTAATTGCACAATCTGCTATCATGCATGAACAGAGCTGTTCAATAGCATGGCCCTGCCTTGTCCTGACATCATGTCTATGTTGGAAATCCGTTTGGAATGAAAAATCCCACATTCCCCAAGTGACCTCGTAGTCTCTGAGCAAAAGGCTGAGTTGCAGTAGAGACTTCACAGTCTCACTGGTTCCAGAGATGGGAGCTCAGTCACCAGCCTCAAAGCAGCTGAGGAATGAGAAGTCAGCAAAGAAGCAAACTTCTTTCCAAAGATAGTAACATTTAAAAGTGTGGGTGATGTCCATGGTTCTTTGAAGTCAAGAAAAGTTCCAAAGGCAAGACAAAGTCACTGTGAGTAGCAGTGTTACTCTCATTAGCTGTTGCTATTTCTAGTGCTGGTTTTTGGACATGGCCCTTCAACTGGTTGCCTAATGAGAGCATAAATACTGGGGCAGGTACACAGGTTGGAACTGCTGGCCATTGTCATTGTGGCACACCCTGTGTTGCAGACTCAGTGAATGTCGCATGCCTGTGTGAAATCCAGACTTCTACACCTTTGGTTTTATGATCTCTACTCCTTTCTTTCACAGCCATTGCTTGCATATTAAAAAAGCAACACTGACTTCTGGCATTAACCTGATGCCTGAAAGAATCAAGTCCTTTTCTTGCTCTTCTGCTCTGCCCTCTCCTTTTCACCCCCATCTCAAACAACCACTTCCCTGTGTAGCCCCAGTACAAGAGGAATTATTCCTCACTGGCCATTTTCATCTTTATTTAGGTGATTTTCTGTGGTCATTTTTGTTGGGGGGGCAGGGCGTGTGTGTGTTGGGGTAGAGGGTGGCTAGTGAGCTGGAGAATCTGGCCCAGAAAGAACTCAGCGATGCCTTTTTAAAAGGCGTCCAGTTAAAGGGACTCTATGGTTTTCCCCAAACAAGAAAACTCTGTGTGCCCCATGTTAAAGGCTCTGCACCCTACTGATAGCAAAGAAAGTCACCCTGATCATTCAGGTGAAGGTACCATATACCTAATGATTAGTCACATAAAATTTCTGCAACTTGCCAGACAATATTTGATATTTGGATAGTTGTTTGCAAATGGCAGATGAAAGGTTAATAAGAAATATCTCTGACAGTAGCTGGATATAATTTAGAGATGGACTACAGCCATGTAGTTATATACCAGATTTGGGTTTTGGCTCATTATGTTGGAGAGATAAGGCCCCAGAAGGAATATGCATGTTCAGTCAGAGCTGAGTTTTCCAAAAAGACAGTTTCAGTCTGAGAAGGGATGGGCAGTTTAACATGTGAACCATCTGGCCTCTGAGATGCACCAGCTTGCTTGCATCCTTTAAAGGTGTTAGTTGCCGATAGTATCATTTAGTCCTCCCTCTCTTACTGCTTCCCAGAGAGGAAATGAGGGTGGCAGGGAAGACCAGTCACTCATGTATTAATCCTAGTTTATCTCAGTAGCATATAGCAAAACAAAGCAACAAAAGTATTCCTTACTCTCCTTATTCCTTCTGTTGATCAAACTGCCTTTTTTTATTCACTGCATATTCCTGGGACTTGTGTCTTCTCCTCTGTGTGTCCTCTCTCCTGGAAGACTATTCCCATGCTTCATGTAGCATAACCTGAAAAATGCCAGGTATAAACCTCTACTACTTCTCTATTAAGAGAATGATTCATGAAGGTGTTGAGAAATTACCTTCATTCCAACTTCATGCATGGAGATTGATTTTGGTTTTTTTTTTTTTGGTCCTCCAAACTGGTTCCTCTTGCAAAATGTGATTCTTTTCCATCTTATACTTTACCTCTTTTGAAATCCAGTTTGTAAAACAGCATCTCTTCTTCCAGTTGTGCTTTGGACTTTGGAGCTATGCAACTTTGCTTAAAAGCTGTTTGAGAAGACATCTGTTGAAATGAGGCTCTGAACTTACATGACATAAATGCCAGAAACACTGAAGAGAGGGCTGAAACCATTGGTTTGAAGATACACAACTTTGTGGCCCTCACAAAATATCCCATTCATATGACAGCTTCTCTGCAAACAGAGCATCTCCCAGTGCCATTCAAGGAAATATAATTCAGTGTTAAATCTGCATGAAGAGAGAGACTAGCTACTTGCCGCTTTATGATGTTATGGGCCCAGTATCTATATCATTGCTTAGCAGATCTTGCTTCCAGTTATCCTCTTTTTCTTCAAAGCTGAGCACCAAGAGCACATTCTGAGCAATTCATACAGAAAGACTGCAAAAACAACACCTCAGAGTAAAGCTATAACCTTTGCCTTATAATCAAAACTCACAAGGCAGTTAGTTGTACCAATGGATGCATTACTGAGCTTGTGACTTCTCTCTTCTGTGGGCTCTGCAGCATTTCTGCAGGTGGTTGGGGGTAGGTAAGCTTGTTTGCTGGGCTGCTGGAATTTGCCTGTGCTCGTTAAAAAAACAGGGTTTTTTTGCATTTTGGATGCTTGTGCATGTTCAAAATGCAATTGGAAGAAAAACTAAGCAGAACCAAGACACTGAAAGGATAGGTTGTAAAATCGGTATTTCTCAGCTTGATTAATAGTGACTGATGATCTAATTTACCAATACTGCTTCTTTTTCCAGATAAAAGATGTTAAAAAGCAGTTCAATGTACACGACAATGCCAACTATAGGTACCTCAGTGACTACCTGTGCTGGAAAGCAGCAATATGACTTACCTGTCAGAGCTGGGTGTAGGATACAAAGTAATTCAATTAGTTCTGCCACTATCAGAGAAGTTGGCACCCCTGTGTCACCTATCACACCACAACACCTAAAGATGAGTGAGTGGGGACACACACAGAGCTGTGTTGAACCATAACAGAATTGCCAAGATGCTTCAGGTCCTGCTTAACTGTGCAAACTCCCGTTTAGGCATGTATTAGGTTTTCACCACCTTTCTCCTGTTCCTCTCCCTGCTCTGGTTTTTCAGAGTGGATTCTCCTCTCTCTGTCTCTGCCTCTCTTTCTCTGTTTTTTTTCTCCCTATTGTTTCCCATGTCACTAACTGTCACTCACTTTATAAAGCCGTCTGGCTCAGAGCTTAAATATTGCAGGGCAACTAAAACCCGCCATCAGAGCCAATTCAGTCATATCTGCTCAGTCGTGCGACAAGATTGGGACTTTTAGGGTAGGGAAGCGGACAGACAAAATTTCACTCTTCCCTGCAGAGTGCAAAGAGAGGAGGGGGACACACTTCTTCGGTGGAGCCTTTCACAGCGGCAAGTTGCTTGCTCAATGTCCTTAACCTATACAGTCTTTTTTGCTGGTGGTGGTGCGCCCAGGTTGCAACATCTGGAAGTGCAGTGTGGGGGTTAACAACAAACCCATGTGAGTTAAGAACACGAGTCTGTTGACTCCAAGTGGGCTTAGGCAGTCTCTTCGTGATAGGTAATTTAAACAAAAAGGTGACTGCCTAAATTCATCACTTTCACCTTTTTCTGGGACTTGAAGCGCTCACTGCTTACAGATGGAACCCCAGGCGTTTGAACTGGTTGTGCATCTGCAGTCTGCCCAAAGTTGTTTCTTGTAGTTGAACTGAGTGAGCAGCTTTGAACCACTTCACTGGCAGAAAAATGAGAGGATGGGCATGGCAGAGTTATGAAAAACGTGACTAGTTCGGAAGTGATCTCAGGAGGAGTTTAGCCAAATGTATCAACCTGCAAGTGAGACATTTGATGGAGTTAGGAAGTAGTTTTCCTTCTCTCGTACAGTGAGTTTTCCGTATGATAAGGTTTATCACATCTAGAATGTTGCTCTTGTGCATTGCAGTGGAAATGTTCAAATGCTAGCTGCGGAAATCAGCATGACTCACAAAGAAAGGCATGGAGTTAACTTCAGTGCCTGGGGGACAATGAAGTTCATACTCTGTGTAGTCATGTTTTTTAGAGTTGCACATGATCGGTAACTGTTGGGTGTGCTTTGCTCTGTGAATCTGCAGAAAGAGAATGTTTAAATCAGTTTAGTTAATGTATGTAAACAGCATAATGTTAATGTTAATGTAAGTGCTGACATTAACACACTCTTCTACACAACTTTAATGACTAAGAAAGTAGCAATTTTCTTCGGTGATTAAATTATGTTTGCTGCTTACACATGCAAGGTGTTTGTGCAAGCTGAAGAAGTGTGTTCTGTTGTTTTCTGGCATGGGTGTCTGGGGGTAAAATTCTGCAAGGTCTGAAAGCAAGGCGAATGAGTCCATCTTCTTTTAGAACAATGACATCAGAAGGACTCCTTTGGTTGAAAATTTCTGACATTCCCCTGAGCCATAGAACTCTCAATATTTTGGGTGTTTATCTATGTGTGAATATGTACACACAGTAGTGGAAACAGACTGGGATGCGTTGGTGTGTTGTAACATATGGCATTACAAATATATCCCAGTGGTATTTGAGAGAGAAGGGAAGTTTAGATACTCAGATTTCCATCCTGTTGACTGTACCTTCTTTTACCCAGCACTTGTATATGTGTATCTGCATATAGGAAACTATAGATGGAGATAGTATCTAAGAGATGAACTTCTAAATCCCTGTGAACAGCTATTTTATGGAAAATGTTCCCTGTTTCATTTGTCATGGTCCACAGTTCAGTTTTTTTGGATCGCTGTAATATTCAGCATTCCTCAGAGATTCAGACAGCTGTGATGTGTTAAATCAGCCCATCCCAAAGAAGTTTCTTCTTTATTTTACTCATTCATAGATTTTCCCTTGCCTAAAATCATGTAGTGGGTAGTTTAGGATACACTGGATCAAGTCCTAGCCTAGGAATAATTTATTATCATGCAAAAATGACAGATATAATGTTTGACTTGCATTGCTTGTAAATGGACTACTTTCTTAACTTTCCAATAGTATGCCTGCAGCTGGCTTCCACCTCTGTGTTAGTCTGATATAACAGCACTGGCTTTTTAGAGACAGAAAATAGTATTTTAGGTCACAGTTATAGACCATGTTTGTTCCAATGTCAGTCTGACAACTAACTTCAGAATACGATACAAAGAACAGCCCCGATAACACCAAACAATGGCTCATACTCTACAGCAAAATAATGCATATAATGCATACTCTGTAGAGTCATAATGTATAATAGTCATAATGTAGAGTCATAATGTAAAATAGTATATATATGGTAGTTATTAACCTTGTACATTATTACTAACACAGCAATGATGTTGTAATTGCTGTTATTACCTAACAGAGTGATTTCTAATGTAGAATTAATATATGCAACCTAGAGCGAATTCAGGTTTGTGTAGGTGCAACATGGGCACTGACTCCAGATCTGTTTGATCTGTGTGTGGTTCTGGCGCAAGAAGAGCTTGAGTACTTGAAAGCTTCACTCTTTAAACCACTGCAGCTGCATGCTGATAAATCTGTTCTACTGTGCTGCTGGCACGCGTTTGTACGTGTACAAAATTTAAGCAGGATCATGCAACTGGGCTTATGAGGCACAACAGAAGTTTCTTACTTTGAAAAGGAGATAAATATACTCCCTGGCTGAAAAGTAATTGCCCATTTAGAGCCAGGGAAGAACGCATCTAGCAAGCAGTTTGCTCTGGCTTCCTAGCTCTTCTTCTGATCATTGTGAGCAGGCAAATAAGGAAGCAAGCAGCCTTCTTTCTTTTCTCAAAGTGTAGTAGGGAAATAGTTACTGGTTGAAAGCAACAAAAGGCATCAGTGGGAAAACTTGAAAGCTAAAATTTAGCATAATTTGTGGTCATTCTCTTTCTTTTTTCTTTCCTTAGACGGTAAAAAATGGGTGACTGGAGTTTCTTGGGGAACATTTTAGAGCAGGTGAACGAGCAATCCACTGTCATCGGGAGAGTCTGGCTCACAGTGCTCTTCATTTTCCGCATCCTGATCCTGGGAACAGCCGCTGAGCTAGTGTGGGGAGACGAACAGTCAGACTTTGTGTGCAACACGCAGCAACCTGGTTGTGAGAACGTCTGCTATGATGAAGCCTTCCCCATCTCTCACATCCGGCTCTGGGTTCTGCAGATCATTTTTGTATCCACACCTTCGCTAATGTACTTTGGGCATGCGGTGCACCACGTCCGCATGGAGGAGAAGAGGAGAGAGAAAGAGGAAGCTGAGAGGCGTCAGCAAGCTGAGGTGGATGAAGAGAAGCTGCCCCTGGCTCCAAATCAAAACAAAGGCAACAATCCTAATGGGACCAAGAAGTTTCGCCTGGAAGGTACCCTCCTGAGAACCTACATCTTCCATATCATTTTCAAAACCCTCTTTGAAGTGGGATTCATAGTGGGTCAATACTTCCTGTATGGCTTCCGAATTCTTCCGCTTTATCGCTGTGGGCGATGGCCCTGTCCCAATCTTGTGGACTGCTTTGTCTCCAGGCCCACGGAGAAGACTATCTTCATTATGTTCATGCTGGTGGTGGCTTCTGTGTCCCTCTTCCTCAACCTGGTGGAGATCAGTCACTTGATCCTGAAAAGGATCCGGAAGGCTCTGAGAAGACCAGCAGAGGAACAGCTGGGGGAAGTCCCAGAGAAGCCCCTCCATGCCATCACAGTATCCTCCATCCCAAAGACCAAAGGCTACAAGCTGCTGGAAGAAGAGAAGCCAGTATCCCACTATTTTCCTCTCACGGAAGTAGGGGTTGAGCCCAGCCCCCTTCCATCAGCCTTCAATGAGTTTGAGGAGAAGATTGGGATGGGACCATTAGAAGATCTTGCCAGGGCATTTGATGAGAGGTTACCATCGTATGCACAAGCAAAGGAGCCAGAAGAGGAGAAGGTAAGAGCAGAGGAGGAGGAACAAGAAGAGGAGCAGCCAGAACCTCAGGAAGAGCCAGGGGTGAAGAAAACAGAAGAGGAGTTGGTGAGCGATGAAGTGGAAGGGCCTTCAGGACCTACTGAACTCACCACTGATATGAGACCCCTCAGCAGGCTAAGTAAAGCCAGCAGCCGGGCCAGGTCAGACGATCTGACTGTATGAAGGCGCAGGATGTGGGGAGCACATGAAAATGAAAAGGTTGAAAGGAAAATGAGAGATAGAGAAAGAATCAAAAAGTATTTTTTAAGCAAAGTGCTAAAATGGCCATTTGAATATTATTTCCTCTTGAGATTCTCAACTGGAAAGGTATGATTATGGTAATTGTGCCTTATTTGCCCTGTATGTCCATTTGAGAAAGAACATTTTCCCTGTTTCCACATGCTAGCTCACTCCTTACAGGAATACCTATGCTGTACACATAACTGATGTCTTTTAAAACCTAATGTGGCAGTGAAACCCAATGTCACTACTGTGAATGGATTTGCTGGAAGCTTTGTGTTCCACATTTCTGTTTGGCCAGTGAAGGGGAAGACTGATCACAAAGTGTATCTAGTATTTCTTTTCTGTTTCCACCTTTGGCATGCTGAGCAGATCTCCCCTTTGCTGTTGGCATGGAATTGCAGTTATTTAATTCACAAAGTGAATTTTGTGCTTAGCATCAGTGCACTAAACTCGTAAGCAGTATTTCCCCTCTCTATTCAGAAAATAAAGCCAAAATGTCTCCACTTTCTCTGAGAATGCAAATCTGAGTGAGGTAAACATATTTTCCCTTTGTCAAAACTATTTCTGCTCTTCCAGTGACATTGCAGTGGGCAAGGTTAACAGCAGCTCTCTACTAGGATGTGGGCAGATGCCCACAGATGGATTATTTGCTCCCAAGCGGGTAATCCAGCCCAGAGCCTATTTTAGAGCACTGGAAGGAATAAATTCAAGTGATATTTTTTACTTGTAGTTTTGTGACTTGAAAGATCTGAATCTTGATTTAGCAAAGCAAGCGTGGGAAGGCTCTGTGAAAAGAGGAAACAGCTACAGCCCCAGAGCATGAAACCAAATATAAGCCTTCATGACATGATCCTGACATGTGCTCAGTTCCTGGAGCTCCCAGACTTACAGGCACTTAGCAAATCCCAGAGTCCTGAAGGCACCTGTGAACCTAAACCAGGGGTCTGGGTAACTATATGACTATTTAAAACTCTAAATACAAAACTGGTTGTTCAGGTTGGAAAAGTCTGGTATGATAATAGTCTTTCAACATTTTGTGTTTAATTTGACAGACAGGAGCCATCCAGTGGTCTACATCTCTATTAAATGCCAAAGTCTTGAGTAAAACAAGGCCTTTCAAAAGGTGATTTAGACCTTTTATCCCAACAGGTCTGTACACAACTCTCAGAGCCTCATCAAAATCTTTTTACAAAAGGCAGAAAGGCTTGTGCTTACAAATGTTTAAATGTGTGGATTTCTAATTTTAGGACCTCAGCAGCACCTTTTGGCTGGGACAGCACAGCAATGTGTTCAAAATCTTCAGGTTAATATCTATGTCCCCCAGAATTGAGCCTCATGCCAGAAAAGTGCAGGTATGCACTCTCATCTGCTCTGCTCTGCAAACCTCAGACTGCCAGCTCAGCAAATTCTTTCTGCTGGGCTGCAGCCCATCCCATTGTTCCCAGGACAGGCTCTAATCCAGGTCAGGGAAAAAGCTGTCTTTGGCATAATGCATAGAACTCACCCCAACATCAGCTAGACAAGACCCCCTGCCATCTCCTATTGTAGCGGGGCTGACTCGAAGCCCATGGAAGTCAAATGGATGTCTGAGAGAGCTCTGGGTAGGCTTTGGCTCACACCTCCAGTCCCAGCTTCATGTCCCAGCCTGGGCAGCCTCCAATACAGTCAGTTCTGCCACCCACTGATCTAACCTGTTTGGTGGACTTCCCCTGCCTTGTTACGTGGCTGCCCCATATGAGCACAGAGGTGGCTGGACTTCACTGCTGAGTGAGGTAAGCTGTACAAATGTAGAAAGTTTGTAGGGTGCTCTGGAATTCTTCAGCACCATAGTGTTGCCATGTTTGTTTTTTATGCTACTAATCCTTTTGCTCCATCTTGGGCCTGTGTATTTTCTCAAGGTTTGCAGCCTGAGGTCAAAATCTTTGCTCTCTGGACAAAGGCTGTTAGGTTTTCCTTCCTTGTGAAGGAAGACTGAAAGTTTTCGGAAGGAATATAATAAAGCAACATGTGCAAAGGAACATGCAGAGAGAGAATCTGGAGGCTAGCATATATCTACCCTCTTAATACAGGAACAGGAGAACAATTAGCACAAATGAAAGGCAACTGAGGAAAGAGAAAGTTTTTCTGTAGGAGACAGAAAGTTTTTCTGTAGGAAAGAGTCCACTGTGCCCAATTCAAGACACTAGAATTCAAGAAAGGGCAAAGATTTAGATGAACAGCAAAATCACCACACTTGTACTAGATGGGATCTATTTATTTTGTTCACAGATAGTTATGAGAGAGTTTTAAGGGTTCTAAGAATAAAACAGAAAAAGAGGTATAATCAACCAGCGCACTGGTTGAAGGGGGCCGGAAACACACTTCCTTGTGCATAAAAACCAAAACCTTGTAATGGTTCAGTGTAAGGTATCTTCTATCTTTAGAGCATGTGACCCTTCCAGATGCCAATGTACTGGACAAGATGAATCATGCCCTTATTGACTTCTGATTACTTGAAAAGTTCTTTTACACACAATGTCTTTTAATAACCACTCCTGTTCCTGACCTCTGACATGCATACCTTCATTAGATCACTGGTCTACTTCAAGATGAGTGCTCATTTATCAGAGTATATGGTTCATAATATAGCTGTCAGGTGGTTCAGTTTTTATTGCTCTGATGTTGAGTATGTCATTCTTTTTCACTGGAATGCCTCAGTAAAATGCACTGTATAAAGCGTACTCAATGGACACTCTGTAGTTCTTTCACAGCTGCCTCAGGAAAGCTCCTCCGGGTCAGAACAGCACAATGAAACAAACCAGCATTTTCCTCCTGCATCCAGTCAGCTGCTGTTTCTTTTTATTTCTCAAGCCAGTTTTCAAGCACCCTGCCAGGCTGCTAGTGAATCTGTAGCCACCAAGTACAGGCCACAGCATCAAGACAGTGCTTCTCAGCGAGCTGGGCAGGGACTGAGTCCGGTCTTCTGGCATTCAGCCTCATCTCTGCAACGAAATCACTGTGGGACTGTCAGCAAGTCATTCTCCCTTCATGTACAATAGGGAATAATTTTCTACCTCACAAAGATAATGTGAGGCTCAATATATTGTGTTAGTAATAGACTGGGAGGACCTTGGATGGAAGGCCTTACAGATGAGCAAAGGATTATTGCTATTTCCAGATGTGATAGTATATAAATGTGTTTTATCCCCTCTCAATGAAACAAATTTAATCATTTATTCAAGAAATTCCTAGTGAAGTTGCCTAACAAACAGCCTCAGAGCTGTGGATCTAGCGTATGTTTATACTTCAAAAAGCATTAAATAAAAAGTTATATATGTGAAGACCAGGGAGAATTATCTCCTTGGGAAGGGGGAAGTCACTGGACAATTACAGCCGTCCCAGAACCACGTAAAGGTGTGAGTACCCCCTTTGGCTCCCTGTGCAAATAAATTACTAACTGACCACATGGTTCTCTGCAGGGAGCATAAGATGCAAGTGTCAAAATCACCAAAGGAGGTGAAAGTAGAAGAGAAAGGTAGTGTCTTAGCTTACAGTAGCATGTGGGAGTTGGTATTCTCTAGTGTCTAGAGCAGTGGACCTAGGATAATAATCTTAGATTTATTTCCAGCTCTGCTTCTGACTTGCTGTGATAATCACTTTACCTCTCAGTGCCTGTTTTCTCCACCTGTAAAATGGGTGTAAGAATTTCCACCTACCTCACAGGGATGTTGTGAGGCTTCCTTAATTCTGTTTGTAAAGTAAGTAGGAATGATCTGATGAAAAGCACTGCTGAAATGGATGGTATCCTTGTTATTTCCTGGCAGACGTGCTATCTTGGTTAATGTATGACTCCTCAACCAGAAGGGCAGTAGTTTGAAAATGTGGGCACTGCACTGCGCTGACAACATCAACACAGACGTGGATTTGCCATGAGTGAAAAAAGACTTGATTGATCTCCCCTGTCCTCCCACCTTAGTCTTTACCTCACCACATGAAACAGTGGTGACATGACAAGTGGCTGGGAATGCCCCTTATTAATGCTTAAATGAGACAAATCCCGGAGCAGTGGGTGTAGGCTGATGAAGCGTCCTTGCAAGGCATGTGGGAGGGGGTTGTATCATGCGTGATATTACTGGGCTTCTGTTTTAAACGAGTCAGTGCAACCCCCAGGAAGATTTTCCAGTTTTCATGGAAGAATTTATGATTGTTTATGGCACACTGAAAAAAAAGCCATCCTCCATGAATGCAAACCCACAAATTATCACAGAATGGTTTGAGTACGAAAGGACTTTAAGATCATCCAGTTCCAACCCGCCTGCCATGGGCAGGGACACCTCACACTAGACCATGTCACCCAAGGCTCTGTCCAACCTGGCCTTGAGCGCTGCCAAGGATGGAACGTTCACCGCTTCTTTGAGCAACCTGTTCCAGTGCCTTACCACCCTTACAGTAAAGAACTTCTTCCTTATATCTAACCTGAAATGTTATCATGTTATACCGATTCTTTCCTCTAAGTGAGATAGCTATAAACAACCTCTGAGCACTGAAACACAGTGAGGCTCAGCTTTCTCCTCCTGTAGGAGGGGGGATCTCTGTTCTTTAGGTCTGTGTGGGAATGAAATCTACTACCGAGGGAAGAAAATCCATTCTCTCCTGCCACTCAGTAACTCACTGACTCTGCAGTTTCACATTTAAAGAGTGGCTGTTGAAAAAAAAAAAAAGGTGGCAGTTTGCTGTTTTATATAGAAAATGGCTTTTCAGGCTGACAACTGATAGTAATCCTAGCCTAGGCCTAGTTTTGTTTAGTAAAGACAGGAACATCCATGAGAACTAAAGCCTTCCTATGAGCCCGAGGCAGTTGTGATAAAACAGTATATGGTGCCAAATTTCCTGAGGGCCAGGGCTGGATAAGCATACCAAAATCAGGGGACTTGCCTAAGTGCTGGAATTATTTTTGCCCCAGCAGAATGACATTGCCATTTCTTAGGCTCTCTGTGTGCTACACCTTTTAATATAGCTCAGGAAGGGCTTTTTGCCAACACCAAATGTGCTTATACAGTTGAGTAGCAACTATGGCAAATTAATGTGTGTTGACTTGCCAAGATGTTCCCTGGCACACAATCCTTTCCTTGCAACCAGCTTGGCATGCACCTATTTCAGTAGAACAGGAAAGACTCGTGTCTGTCAACAACTAGAGTTTTTCTCTCAGCATCTTGATGTACAAAGAGATATTGAGGGTTTGTTCAGCCTAGGGAGAAGGGGGCTATGGGTTAGGGGAGCCCCAACTGCTGTCTTCAGATACCTAATGTGGAGTGGGGAGGGAAGATGGAGGTGGACTCTCAAGGGAGATGAAAGTGAAAGATCAGAAGCAATGATCACAAGGAGAATTTTAACTAAAAAATTCTGGCAAGGAAGAAAACATTGTTCAAATGGAGAGTGGTCCAGCACTAAAGCAGGTGCCAAGAGACATAGTGGGATCCCCATCCTTGGTGGGTGAAGCATGACTGGGAAAAGCACTGAGCACTGGTCTGGCCCTGTATTGAGCCAAAGGGTGGACCAGCTGATCCCTTCTGCATGGTGAAACAACGGGTATAAGGCAGTTTCTGCCTCTCTGGTAGAGCTTGCTTAGACTGTCCCTGCAGGCAACACTAACTAGCTGGGCACTGCAGCAGAGGCTGATGCACAAACACAGTCAGCTGATGTTTGGTAGCTACAGAAGCTGCTTGAGGCCAGACTCACATGTTGTGTAACTGGTTTGGAAAAAGCCTTACAACTAAAAAAATTACAAAAATGAAAGAACCCCAGTATGCTTGTTAACAGAGAAAATAATGGAAATATAAGGGGCTTAGGCCTTTCTGGCTCCCTTTAATTTCAGTGTCAAGTGTGCCTTCAAATCCATTTGGAAGTGCAGAGGACTGCATTTTAACATTCTGTCAACAAAACCCTACATATTTTAAAGCTTCCTGATCAGGGATGAAGCAGAACTGAATAGAAATAGTGATTACAGAGCTACTGACAGAACATTTTGGAAACAACAAAGACTATTGGCCTTTGCCTTCCTAGCTCCAGCCTGGCACAGTAAAAGCAAAACAAGCCATTTATTGATTTCCAAGGAGGAAATGCTGTATTGCTTGAAAAGTCATGCAGCAGCCTACCAAAAAACTTTTATGTCAACACAGCAAAGAATTTATACATTAAATAGAACAATTGTCTCCTATGGTGCTTCCCTGAAGCTCAGGGGAGAGTTGTATTGAGGGACGATAAGGAAATATGTAACTGGGGTAAGGAAACCCAGTTAGAAATGAGTATAACAGAAAATTCTGGATTATGGGCAGCTGTAGGGCAGAGGCTGTGTAGAAGCATTCCAGTGCAGCATGCCAGCTGATGGGAGGTTGCAGGCAAAGGCTGAAGTGAAGAAACCTGCAAGCTCATGGGCTGGGTAAAGATAAGGCAAGCCAATTTAAACACAGCCCGTCATCTAATCTGGTATTTCTGGATTTTAAGGAGGTTAGAAACTATAATATCATTTAATTGAACTTTTATGTGCTGGTTACTCTATTTACCTGATAAAACTGAGAACCTGACTAGCATGGGTAAAGCTTTTTTTCCTATCCTTCTACCTAAGCATATAAAGAAATACTGGGACAAAAATGTTCAGGTAAGCTTCTCAACACATAGATGCTAGTTCAAACAAAAGTTGTAGACAACCCCATAAAAAGGAACTAATCTATTGCCAGTGAGCATTTTCATCTGAAGTCACCACAAATGAATTCAAAAGAAATTCAGAAATCAGATTGATGTTGGGTTACTCCCAGCTTCAGAGCTTCTGTTTATGAAAACCTCTGGAGAAAGAGAAGAGAAAAGAAGAGAAGAGAAGAGAGAAGAGAAGAGAAGAGAAGAGAAGAGAAGAGAAGAGAAGAGAAAATGCCTGGCTGGCTGCCAGGCTGTTTGTCATGAATATGCCCTGTAGCACCTTCTGGAAACCTGTGCTAAAATATACTC
>NDXB01017322.1:52814-102205 GCA_002631895.1 Agapornis roseicollis | reverse complement strand
TTAAACACAGCCCGTCATCTAATCTGGTATTTCTGGATTTTAAGGAGGTTAGAAACTATAATATCATTTAATTGAACTTTTATGTGCTGGTTACTCTATTTACCTGATAAAACTGAGAACCTGACTAGCATGGGTAAAGCTTTTTTTCCTATCCTTCTACCTAAGCATATAAAGAAATACTGGGACAAAAATGTTCAGGTAA
Source organism: Agapornis roseicollis (assembly GCA_002631895.1). Classification (NCBI taxonomy): domain Eukaryota; kingdom Metazoa; phylum Chordata; class Aves; order Psittaciformes; family Psittacidae; genus Agapornis; species Agapornis roseicollis. The sequence continues at coordinate 102,003 of NDXB01017322.1, read as the reverse complement.
GCTTCTCAACACATAGATGCTAGTTCAAACAAAAGTTGTAGACAACCCCATAAAAAGGAACTAATCTATTGCCAGTGAGCATTTTCATCTGAAGTCACCACAAATGAATTCAAAAGAAATTCAGAAATCAGATTGATGTTGGGTTACTCCCAGCTTCAGAGCTTCTGTTTATGAAAACCTCTGGAGAAAGAGAAGAGAAAAGAAGAGAAGAGAAGAGAGAAGAGAAGAGAAGAGAAGAGAAGAGAAGAGAAGAGAAGAGAAGAGAAGAGAAAATGGCTGGCTGGCTGCCAGGTAAACCTGTTTGTCATGAATATGCCCTGTAGCACCTTCTGGAAACCTGTGCTATTTCTAAATATACTCTTGGCCAACTAACTGCTTTAATTCAATATGCTTCACCTCTCCTCTTTAGTTGAAAGATTTCAGTTCCCTCTACAAACTGAACATAAAGTAGCCACATTCACACTTTAGTATGTGGAAGAATAAAACATGGAGCTGAATGGAAACCTGCTCATATAATGACCAGCCTTCCTTGTGTGCTGCCTCTCCTTTCTGGCCACCTCTATCTATATTCTGTGTAGTGGAACTACCAGCATCTCAGAACTGAGACGTTGCCTTTGTGCCTGTGAAGTGCCATGGACCCTTCTCCCCACACACACACATCAGCTGCTATCTAAGGAGGAATAACACAGACTAAATTTTCCATTTTCTTTCTATGCTTTTTCTCTTCCCTGAAGGAGAAATCTTGGGATTGGGATGTGGGGTGGCTCTGAGTTTTTCCAGTAGGAATTCTCTTTGTGTGTTTCTTCCAAGTCTCAGGGAGCAATAATTTACAGCTAAGCAAAGGTATGTTTCAAGCCTATTTACAAACACATGAAAAGGGGAAAGTTTAAAGAGTTAAGACCAAAGCCTGCCTTGTTTATTAACCTTGTGTTGAAATGAGCAGAGTTGCCAAAGTGTAAAAACCCACAAAAGGGGCTTTGAATAATTTATTTTTTAAAGGATTTCCTTTTAACGTCTGTCTTTAAAAAGCAACCAACAGTAAACCTTGCCCCACAACCTACGATACAGAACAAACCAACCACAAATGCCTCCAAGCTCAGGAATCTCATCACTTTAGGAAAGATCAGTTTCCAAGCAGAAGAAAGTGAGAGGAAGAACAGGGAAGTCCTGATCTCAGCTCTGCATTAATTGGAAGCAATACCAGAAGCTGTGAAGAAAAAAGTTTTAGATGCTATGAGATAATCTGCTCTCAGTTAATTTCCCCGTGAACACTTAACGTTTTTTTTTCTCTCTTTGCAATGCCGTAGAGAGGGAGACAAATTTCAAACTAAGATGACTGACGGCAAGACAGAAAGCCAAGGAGACTGTGGTGACTTGAATCTGGTGACTTGGCACCACCAAATGTAATTTGTTTTCCTATTGAAATGAGTTGCAATGAATAAAAGTTCCTGATTTTGAATCAGCAGGGACTCCATGCTTTGTTGAACTTCTCACTAACCACACTTGATTCTTTCTCTTCCCATGTGATTTATTATTCCAAACACAAGAGTTTTGGGTGGCAAAGGTTAGGTGTGTTTTTAAAAAGAAAACAACCAACCATACAGGCACCATTAAGTTCAAGTGGGGACGTGACTGTGACATGAACCGACAGGCATAAGGAAATTCCCTGTTTGAACTTTTACTTCCCTTCCGGCTTTATTCCTCGATACATTGTAACTGCAGTCCTGAAAGACGTCCCCGGCCCTGGTCTTGGCGCACAGGGAGGATGGAAAGGGCCACGGGAACTGGTAACGTGCCAGCATGGCCCTTCCACAGGAGCACGTCTCCTTCCCCTGGCTCCTCCGCTGAGCTGCAGGCGCGCGGGACCTCAGGCTTCCTGCCAGGCTCCCCGCAGCAGCCTGCGAGCAGCACCAGGACCCAAGCGCCAGGACCACGCGCGCGGCACACCAGGGGCGGAGCTCTGCCCAAGCCCCAGTCCCGCCCTGCCGCGGAGACGCCGCGCTGAGAAAGAAACCCGCTGCGCGTGCGCACTGCAACCACCGAAGCGGGCAAGGGGCTGAACGCGGGCCGTGCCGCGGTGGCTGCCGCAATGAGCTTTCTCATGGACTCCAGCATCATGGTGACCTCGCAGGTAAAGCGCGGCTGCTGCTACGCACCCGCACACCGCCATGCAGAGCGCTGACGGCAACGACGGCAGGCCCACCGAGGCCTAGGTCCGCCCAACAGCCCTTCAGGGGGAGGCCGTTGGGAAGGCGCGGGGGCGGTGCTTGCTGGAGCGCATGCGCATCTCCCAGAGCATGTTGGGCGGTGGCTTCTGCCGCGGGGCGTGAGAGGGTCTGCGCATGGCAGGGAGGGGGAGGCGGTGGCTGCCCGTCCGCACTGCAGGAGGTGGCGGGAAGTGCTTGTCACGGTGATCGTTGCCCCCTCACGTCAGAGTGCAGCGCACAGCGAAGTTCGGGAAGTAACGTTGTAGGGAATGGAGCTTCTCTTGTAATACTGCAACAGTTCAGTACATGCAGGCTTTCTCAGTGGGAGCAAGCAGGGAAGTTTGTCTTTCTGTTCTCTATTTTGCTTTTGATATTGTTCAAGAAGGCAAATCATAGGCAGTGGGACCAGATGATCATTGTAGGTTCTTTCCAGCTGAAATAGCGTAGCCCATCCAATTCCATCCCCTTCCATCCAGTCCAGCCCCCCTGGGATGAATAGAATAATCCCATCTCATCCATGTCTTCTACCCCTGATTTGTCCCTTAGGAGTTTGCTTGTGTACAGCTTTGGAATGTTTCTCATGCTGTGTTATAAGGAACTCAAAAAGACACTACTCTTTTATCTTAAATGCTTCCTCCTTCATCGATCCAGCTGTGATTCAGCACTTCGGCTTTTTCTTTCTGCTGCCATCAAAGTCATTGCTTAACTAGTCTTTGTTTTACACCATCTGAGTTCCCATAGGAGTCCTGTGAACCTCTTCATGTCATTCTATCTTTATGAGAAGCGGGTTGTAATTTTAAAAATCTGAAATTGTCCTGTTGTTTTGTGTGAGGAAATACTGCTGCCTTCTTCATTAGCCTCCTTTACTAGTAATTTATCTTTTCACTGTGTTCTCCGTGACCTTCCTCTACTGCTTGCTGTCCTGCTCACTCCTTTGTAATAATCTAAATATCCTTCCTTTCTTTCTGCCTCTCTGGCAACTTGGTCTGACTGCTTCTGCCGTAAGGGGAAGGTTCTGCTCCCTCTTCCTCTGTGCTGCACAGTCATACTTTCTTATTTGTGCTCTCTGTTCAGTATTTGGGTTTCACTGGATCACAGAAGGATCTGATAAGCTTCAGAGATGGTGCAAAACTTCTGCTCTGTGACGAAGAGGGATGAGCTTAGGAAGGAGAACCTTTTCCCTCTCATCATCAGTTGGTTGTCTTACATAGACTGTAATGCACAACTGTGGTTTTCCTGTCAGTTTTCAGGACAGCTTTTGGTCATTTCTTAGAAGTGCTATGCCCTCCCACTTGATAATGCTTTGATTCTTGCTTCTTACCTGCTTTTTCACTGTCAGCAGTTTGAGGGTAGTTTTGGCACTGTTAACAATTCATCCAGAGCAAAAACTTTCCCATTATTTTCTTTGCTTTCTGAGATCTAACTTGCTTGTCTTTCATTTGTGGTGCTAGCTTTGCATCTGCTCATACTCTTCAGAATCATAAAGTTAGATGCATGCGATTTTCAAATGCTCAAGGATTTTCTGACTTAACCTGTCACACTGACCTGCAGTGTTTTACAGTGTGAAATGTTCAGATAATGACTGTCTGTGCTTTTGTACAGTCCTTAACACAAGGGAAATCTAATCTTCATGTCTGATTTACTCTGTTGTTACTGTACTTGCTTATCTCCTCATCTCTTTTACTTTATTTAGTTACTTCTTTTTGAAGAGTTTGTCTCCACCTTTTTTCTCCTTCTCTCTGTTAAATGTGGAATTACTTTATGTAAATATCGCTTTCTTACTTACACTTCTTCAACTTATTCACTGTAGATAGGACACTTACGAAATATCTTACATTTTTCTTTTTGCTGTCAATTACTTTAAAGCCTGAAGTCCTCTTCAAACAAGTTTTGCCAGCTGTTACCAATCACTAGACCGTATTCCTATTGCGGTTTTTATTTCAAGGAAAATATGTTTGATCTTCCTTGCCTGGCACTCCCAGTACTTGCTGTCTGTAAATCGTGTTAGTCTGTTATCTTTGCCACGGCTGGCATCTAGTTTCTCCTGAACCACAGTGAAGTCATCCACAATGATTCCTGAATTTTTGTCTCTGAAAGTTTCCAATTGCCACAGGGAGTTGGAGTGCTCTGGCCTTTTCCATATCCTCTGAGAAGAAATACTATCTTTGTCCCATATGTTATGACATATACTGATTTTTCTCTTTGCTTCGGTCAAAGCTGCATTTATAAAGAATACTTCTTCTGAATTCCCTTTTTGCTTGGGTTCTTTTAAATCACCATACTTGTTTTCGTGTCTTCTGAGTAGTAGATGGGGCTACCCATGTTAGGCCTTACAACACCGTCTCCTTTTACTGTCTGAAGATCGGTAATTACAATTTTGACCACATTCCTTGATTTGTATGTACTTCATCTAAGTCATCTGCAGAACAGCTGTGGTACTGAGTTTGTCTCTTCAGATGTGTGTGAAACTTAACTGAATTTTGTAAAGTGTTCTGAGAGCCATGGAAATGCAAAGTGTTATTGGCTTGTCTTGTGTCACCTTCCTTGTTTATGGTGCTTTTGCAGTTCCGGACTGTGGTTTGAGGCATTCAACACTGCCTTCTCCCTAGCTTTGAGATGCTTTTAATGCTTTTCACTCATATTGTGTCAGTGTGTAACCAGATTTAGTGTAAAGAACTCTTCAGAAAAATCAAACACAGTTTTAATCTTAAAGCAACAACAGAATCTTTATACAATTTACTCATACCTGGATGGTATGTATGTTGTGGACATTCAGGTGTTTGCCTTCATTACTGTGTTTTCTGTAAAAACTGTAAGCTTTAATTTTGTACGTTAGAAGAGAGGAAAGAGAAACAACAGTGCAAAGGATTCTGGCAGGCCGGGAACTGAGGGATTCTGAGAACTGGGAATACACAACTGGGGTGTATGATTTTGACTGGATCTTCCATAGTATCCTAGCCTTCTGTGTCTGCTACACTTGAATCTTTAAAATATTCTTCTCTCTGTGGCACCATGACAAGTTTTAATCCTTTGTGGATATTGGTTACTTTGACCAAGCTATTTTCATTTCATTTATTTCATCTGCAGTCAGTAGTGAAGTGGCTTTATGTTTTGCAGATTGCTGGATACAAATGTTAAGTGCTTCATCTCTTCTGCAGGTGCTGTTCTTTGGATTTGGGTGGCTGTTCTTCATGCGCAAGCTCTTCAAGGATTATGAGGTGAGAAGGGACCTTTCATTACAAGTCCGTATCTTAAAAATTACTCCCAATTGCTGAAATAATTTTAAAACTGCATTTGGCCCTTCTTCCACTCTTTAACCCCTTTTATCTTATTTGTAAGTATCTCTACAGTTAACTTTCATTTTACTTCTCACTTGTGCTTCTATTTGACAGATTCTGAAGAAATGGATTCTTCTGAGGCCAGTGAAAGTTTTCATATTGGCTGCTGTTAAATAAAAATAATAAACATGGAAGAGGTGCAGGGGTGATAGGGAACTGTTTTGCTTCTTGTTTGAGTAAGCCTGCCTTATGTAATTGTAAACATTTTGAGACAAAATCAAATTCAGTGGTAACTTTAAACTCAGTGTGGTGTGTTCATTGTGTCTAAATTGCTTTTGAGAATTGGATGGGATAAAACTGCTGCATTTTCTTATTTCTAGAGGTTTATGAGAGAATATACTCTAGGTTAGAGATGGTTGAAGTTTGTGCCAAATTCAGACCTGAAAAATTTTTCAGCTGTGGATCTTATTTTAAAGTCTAAAGTTAAGATCAGAGTTCTGTTATTAGGGGCCTCTCAAGTTGACATAGAGCACTGCATGCTTGACATCCCTTTTGTGTAAAGTGTCTCTGTTGAATGTGCTGTTAGCTGCAGTCAGTGTAATACTGAACAGCTTAGGAGTTTGCCCTCTGTTTCCAACAGGCTGTTGGTTACTTCTTATTTAGATAAAGAGCAACATGCCTTGAAACAAGAGACCCAGTTGTGTACCATTGTACCTTGTGATTTGTTTTTGGTACCTGAGGGATATCAGGATGCCATTCTCTCAATGGAAATGTCTGATGTCTCTGGCTTGTTTTCTCCATTGCAGGTGCGACAGTATGTGGTCCAGGTGATCTTCTCTGTGACTTTTGCCTTCTCTTGTACCATGTTTGAGCTCATCATCTTTGAGATTTTGGGGGTGCTGAACAGCAGGTAAGTCTGTGAGCTCACTGGAGGACTAGCCTGCCTTGTCTTCTGCAGTATCTTCAGTCTAACTTCTAAATCACTGGATTAGTCTTGGACTGGGGAAATCATGTGAGAAAATTGTCAACACTCAGTGAAGATGTTTGAGCCACATCATTTGTTTATTTGACAGAACATGAGACTAGGAGCCATAAGCTTCTGATTTTCCATGCAATTGCTTTTAGTGTGGTCTCGGTCCCTGGAGCAAGGCATTAGTCTTTGACTTTCTCCATTTATGAAGTTAAAAGAAACAGTTTCTTTTATGGGAGTACTGCAAAGCTTCAGATCGTGCTGAAGAGCACTTTTCAGAAGTTAAGGACTATAGAAATTACGAGCAACTAGTTTTTCTGTGGTGGTCAGAATAGTGAATAAGATGTGAAGCTAATTGTAGAGTGAATATTACTTCTGTATATATATATTCTGTAATAATATGGTATTTGTGAATCAAAGGCGCATCCTCCCTTGACACAGGGTGGGGGCTACTACATAAAGGAATGCCAAAAACTGTCTGCTTCAGAAGTCAGTAGAAAAGAGAAGATAGAACAGTAACATGTAGAGGCTAACTGGGTTTTGTTTATTCTCTCTCATCATGTTAGTATAAGAGAGTACTCAAAGGTGTTGAAAGGCAAGAAGTGCAAAACTGATAAAAGGTAGTGTTAATTCTGACTATATTGTTAATCTGTAGAGCTTGCAGCCACATGAGGAGAATGCTTTTATAAGTTTCAGTAAAGGACTGGACATCTATATAGATAAAAATGTTTTTCTCTGAACTGGCTAGGAAAAAGTGACAAGGATCATCATAATTTCTCCTTCCCTGAGGCATAGAGAGGTTATGAGTTAATACTGGGAACAGGACATGTATTTTTCTATTAAATGTAGTGAATGGTCAGTTCAGCCAAGATAAATCTCATCTGCATTTGACAAGTCTGCTTTGCTCAGAGGAGCATCGATCATTTTCATATACATGTGTGTTTTTAAACTTTTGCTTTGCAATATCTTGCACATGAAACAACTCACTCTGGAGTTAAATGTGTTGAATTATGAGCATTAAATATTTTAACCTTTTCAATTTGAGTTAGCCTTTTTTTTGAGTCAGCCACTCATTACAGAATTACTTACTGCTCATACTTAGTTTTAATTTACTGTTCAACTGGATGGGTAGTAAATTGAATGAATCATGCTGCAACTGGCGTTAGTCACCATACAGTGTTGGATGAAATAGCCCAGTGTGGTTTCCTGGGTAGCTGTTAATTTTGAAATACACACTCTTGATCTCTGTTTAAAAAAAACCCAAAACAACAACAAAGCAAACACCCTCTGTCCTTCCAAACAGCAAATAAAATCCAGAATATTCTATATGCTAGGCCTATATTATTCAATGCTTGGTGTAGTTGGAAGGATTGAACTGAAAGGCAATTGTCTTTGAGAAACTTTCTGTATTATGGTAGCATGCTAATCCGTATTTTGGCTTTATTTTAGCTCTCGATACTTTCACTGGAAGTTGAACCTGTGTGTCATTTTGCTCATCCTAGTCTTCATGGTGCCCTTCTATATTGGTTACTTTGTTGTGAGCAATATCAGATTATGTGAGTACCTGGTTTATGGCACTGGGGCTGCTAACATGAGACTAAACATACAAATGAGAAATAACTTTCCTGAGAGACATGTGTTGCTCACTATCCCTGTAGCTCACTCCTTCTTTTGTCTTTGTTCTGGCTAGATAACTTCTCTTTGGTATTCAGTGCTTTAGCAGTTAGCTGTTAAGCAGTTACAAAATACTTTACTTGACCCCAGCAAGTGTATCCTTTCTTTATGGGTTTTGACAGAGTTGAGCGCTATAGAGTAATGTTACTGGAATTTGTTCCTTTACAATTTTAAGCTTGCAGCCAAACTCTGGAACCCTTGGCAAGACTGTGTTGTTCTGCTGGGGGGTAAAAGAGGCAGAAAAGCTCAGTAAGTCACTCTTGAGGCAGAAAAGCTTAAATAAATTGCTTTTGATTTCTTTGCTTACTGCAGCCTGGATGAAGCTTCTCTCATGCACTAATGGGCACTTACCAGCTACTGATATTTATTGCTCTTTTGTATTAAGCATATGCGTGTAGGTAGGGAGTATTAAATGTATAGTTTTGGCATGAAGTTGTCAAGCTTCGTGTTCAGGGTCACACAAGAAAGACAAAGCTAAGCAATCCCCTGTTAATGGTGCAGACCTCTTCATATGTCCGTGGGGAAAAGCCAAACTGGTGTGTGGCTACATCAGCTCTTTCAGACTGTGGTCTCTCAAATAGCTGATCCTGTAGGAAGTGGCAGGGTGCATGCTGCTAACTATAGCTCTGACAGTTTTGAATACCTGTACTCAAAGCAGCTGTTGGGCCAATGTAGCAATTTTTCAAGCTAGAAAAAGCTGTAAAGAAAGAATGTCTTTAAAATACTGTTTTTTATCTCTCCTTAGTACACAGACAGAAACTGCTTTTTGCATGTGTTCTGTGGTTGACATTCATGTATTTCTTTTGGAAGTTGGGGGATCCGTTTCCTATCCTCAGTCCAAAACATGGTGAGTTTCATATTCTTCCTGATTCCTTTATCTCACTTTTATCTTGGAAACATTTTTTTCAGCTGTACTTTTGGGACTGTTGAAAGTTCTGCAACTGGGGGTATGCCCTGCTTTGGAATCTGCAATCTGGAGGCTGTCAGACTGACAGAAATGGGTGGTTACATCTGAGTTATTTGCATTAGTTTTCTTCCAGTACTACAGGAAAACTTCAAGGAAGTGAACAAGTCTTAGCTAAACCTAGACTATGTAAGAACATTGCATGTTTTTTGAGGACAGAAAAACTCCATCTCCACAAAAAGTTGATCACAATTTTTATTCACTTGTTTCTTGTGGAGACTAAAGATAATTTATTTAAGAAGTGAATTGACAACCAATCCTTCAGCTGACTTCTTTCAATTAGAATAATGTTTCTTGTGATTGAAGTCATATCAGTTTAGTGTAGATGGCTGTCCAGTTGAGAAAACATGGCAGGGTGCCTAACACCAGAGCTTCATAGACTATAGCTAGTAACATGTTTGGCAGTGCTGCTAGCTTCATACAGCTTTGTACACCTGAGCTTGTACAGTTGCATGGTACTAGAATGTGAGTTAATGGGTTCTGCTGAATGCCAAAGCTATTTATGTGCAGTCATCTTAAGTATCTCTATGTTGCAGTCATGGAGCCAAGAGTATTTATAGTGTGAAGATACTGTGTTCACTTGGGCTAGTTTAGGTGCAACAGTTTGTTAGCCTGTGCCTATATATACTGAATCCTTCAGGCTCTTAAGTGTGCTGAAGGACTGTAGCCCTACATAACCAGACTATTTATCACCTGGGGTTCCTGTGTAAATGATATTGCCCTTATCTCCTGTGATGGAAAAATGTTTACGCATTGTTCTCAATAGGTGAGGTTCAGTCAGTTTCACTCAAATAGGGGATATATATCTGTCTGTATAGATAAGGGTCAGCTTAATCTTTCTGTTCTCTTGGAAGCTTCTTTACTCTGTACTAATCTGTAAGAGAAAAATTGAAGGACACCAACTGCAGCAGGGTCTGCTCACCCTTTCATCTCTGATCCTAAAACTACCCCAAGAGAGAGTGTGTTTCTGTGTTTTGTAATTGTGCCATTTGCCGCTGAAATACAACAGTTAGCACACAGTGCAGATCCCTCTGCTCATGGTTTCATTGCCAAGAAAAAATGCGTATCCACTTTGGGTAGCAGAAGGTGCTTGGGTTGGCAGAGTGTAATAACCCGATGGGAACTTAGAAATGGGACTCAGGTAATCCTCTTCAGACCATTAAAAAGGTTCTGTGAAGCTGTGTAACACCTGCAGGCTTGCAGAACTGGTAGTGGGGTGTTTTAACTTCTGCTTTACAGGGCGATACCTCCACTTAACAGTTGTACAGTGCCTTATCTACCAGGTACAGACATAAGGTTAGAGCACAGGATTCTAGTTTGTTTTTTTCCCCTGCTCTCCTGCATGTATGGACAAGGCAGTTGCAGGTCTTTATCACATGGCAGTGGCCCAATTGAGACAGGTGGGATCCTATTGTGGAGGGAGGCTGTGCCTAATGAACACCTCACACTGCAGTACATTAACCTGTAGTGTCTTTGTTACTGTGCCCCCTGGCTTACCTGCACGTGGTGGTGTGCTTCATCTGGGGAATTGTGGGAACTAGCGGGACCCTTTCAAGTACCAGCAGTGGTACCCTGTGTCACAGGGTGTCTTGCCTTGGGGTGGTGATGGCCATTGTGATGCAGCTTGGAAATGAACCATCAATCACAGGCTGTTAAGTCAGGAGCTCAGGTTGGTCTGCAGCACGTTCAATAGACCTGAGTTTGGGAGCTTGTAGTAGAAAGAAGGTTACATACCAGTATTCTAAATGAACTGATCACAAGAGTAGGGTTGCTGTGAGTTTTAGTGGGAAGCATTGCTTTAACCAGTCAAATGTCATGTCATTTTGGAAGACACCTCTGTTTTAACTGTTGCTGTCTGACAGCATGTGGGGCAAAAGGCCAGTGTATTGTAGCACATTCTGTAGCTCGTCTAAATCTCTATGCAGCTGCACATGACTGGGTGTCTCAGTCTTCTTTTGTGAAGTCTTTTTGCCTTGTTTTCATCATTTATTCCCCTTCTCTGAAGCATGAAATGTGGCTTGGCGCTTCGCCATCTCAGCTTTGCAGTCATGTAAGCTCCAAATGTGCTGTGTGTGGCAGCTGCTCTATAACTAGCTCCCTAAAAAGTGAGTGTTGTTTAGTAGCACATGGCACTGTATCCTGAGAAGACAGGTTGAGCTCTGTGTTTGATAGCTGAGGAGAATAAATGTAACTTCAGTGCTTGGTGTTGGTTACAGCATAGGCTTAATGGTCATGCTGTACTACGTGACTATATGTTTTAGAGCCCAGTTGGTGCTCAGGTGGAATGCATTTTTGGCAGTCACCTCAACAACGTTTGTGTCTTCACAGGATGAATATAAGCAGCCAGGAGCAGCATAAACTTTCCATGCTGTACTTGTAGAATCATACAATGTTTAGGATTGGAAAGGACCTTAAGATCATCCATTTCCAACCCCCTGCCATGGGCAGGGATGCCTCACACTAGACCATGTTGCCCAAGGCTCTGTCCAACCTGGCTTTGAATGCTGTCCTACAAACACAAATTGTGTCTTCTCTGGAGGGGTTGCTTCTAATGACAGTTGACAGGATAGGGCTTCCACTCTATGGTTCAGACATTTTGGGGCTAGTTTGCCAGGACAAACAGGTTTGGTAACTCTAATCCTGGTTATTGCAGATGTGCCTTTGTGGAAGGTGCTTTCTTTATAGTGTCTGGTGGATGATCCATGTTCCCACCTCAGCAAAGTGCAGTCACCGTTTTATTAATTTAGATGCAAAATACTGACACTTAGTACTCTCCAGATCTGTCTTAGGGTTCTTCATAGTTAGTTTCCCATCCGTGTTTCTAAGCATTATAACATGCTTTCTCAGGGAGATTTTCTGCCTCTCTTTTCATAGTCCCTGTCTACATCGTATTACCTTTGGTCATTGCGGTGGGAAGGCATTTGGATTCATTAAGCAGCTCCATATGTGTGTTGGGTTGTGAAGGCACCTAGTGTGTAACAGAGTAAAAAGGGAGTAAGGTCACTTATGCCGTGTTTTTCCTTTCTCAGGAATCCTGTCTATAGAACAGCTCATCAGCCGCGTGGGTGTGATAGGGGTGACACTCATGGCTTTGCTGTCAGGATTTGGGGCTGTCAACTGTCCATACACTTACATGTCCTACTTTCTCAGGTAACTGTGGCCTTAGGAAATATTTTCTCCACTTTTTTGAGATTATTATTCTGCTTTCCCTGTGGCACTGATTCAAGCTTTTTCATAGCTTTGTTTTCTAGATTTTGCCATGTCTGCATGCTAGAACCATTTCCATTGGTGAAGCATGTTCTTATATAGGCTTCTTTCTTCTTTGTTTCGTGGACATGTGCCCATTTCCTCTGAAATGGGATAGCAGACCTAACGGGGGGTCTTTGCTTTGCAGGAATGTAACAGATGCTGATATTCTGGCTTTGGAGCGACGACTCCTTCAGACGATGGACATGATTGTTAGCAAGAAAAAAAGGTGAGAAGGCAGCAGTAACATGAAATTATTTATTTCAAGGATTTTCAGTCAATAAGGTGGTTCTTGAAATTGCCAAAATTGTTAGACCTGTCAGAGCTATGTGTTCCAGTGAAGCAGAAGGCTGAGTTGGGCTGAGCTGTGTGGTATTTCACTCTGGCAACTTTGTTTTTTCACTCAGACATCTACACTAAATAGTACCCTTTCTTACTGCAGTGTGGCACAGATTATGCTTCCAAGACAAATTGTAACTCTGATGGTAGTTTGACTAGACTGTAAGATGGGCATCTTTCTCTCCTGCTAAGTGACTTGCAAGCCACCATAGCTGGCTGTCTTACTGGAGGTTTCAGTACAGTTGTTTCATACATACTGAGCACTCTCCTGCTCTGTGGATGTGATGTTTCCTGGTCAGAGCTGGCTAGTGAGCTTGTGTGGACACAGTTACATTCCTGCCAATGTCAAGGGTTATGTCGAGTTTTGCAGAATTGCAGACATTGCTAATGAGAATGTAGTGCAGCACACAAGCGCACCATCAGAGCTCTGCTTTTGTGGGTTTAGCTTATTTCATGTACCCCAAGCAAAAAAGCTACTTTTGTAATCAAGTTAATTTCATTTACAATGAGAAGATTTTTGTCTGCTGTTACAAATTACATATTGTACGTGTTACTAATTGTGCAGAATAGGTACAATTACCATAGTCACTGCAAAGGTTTGACTGCCTGACACTGAATTCTCACAGCAGTCCCCCAGACTTAACTTTTGGTGCACTGATGTTTTGATGGAACTTTTTAATGTATGACAAGGCAGCTTGCTGAATTAGTCACCGATCTGTGTATCTGCTGATCAGTATTAGCATATGAAAGTGTAGTTAAAGCATTATATTTTTCTTCCACTTTGTAAATGTTAAGTGGTGAACCAGTGTTAGCTCAGTATTTGTGGTCATGTTTGAGACTGTAAGAGAATTTAATTACTTAAGTTTAATTCACTAGGAGCATACTAAAATACTGGCTTTGGAGTCAAAAAATGTTGTGTAGTGCAGCATCTGAGTCTGTGCTCTTTTGTTTTGTGGACTTCTAGTCCAGGGAAAGTGATTTGGGGATAAATATAAGGATGTTTGGGACTTGTAACTGACTGGCACTTTCTTATCTTCCTATGGCTAGGAAATCTTCTGAGTGTATCAACTACCTAATCATTATGAAGAGCCACATATAGTGTGTTAATTGCTTGGTAATTATATTGAAGTCCATGAAACCCAAAACAAAACAACAAAGAACCTCCCACAACAATGTAGCCTCAGAAATGTGCAAGAAAAAGCAGAAGCTCAAGTTCTGTGACTATTTTTCCTCTTTTTGCTTTGACAGGGAGCAGTGGCTTGCATAATTGGACTCATATAAAGCAGATTTTTAAAAGTTAGATTTGTATAAGTTCAAATACAGTCCAAGTCGTTTGTAAGAACAAACAGTAATAGCAGCATTTCACAGAGCAGGGTAAAGGCTGTTATTCCATAAATTATCAGTTACTTGCTCGCTGCCTTTTCAGTGCTACTGATAACTCAGAACTTACCAATGCACACAAGGGTTATAAGGCAATAGAACCCTTTCTATTCTAGAAGTTCTTTTTGTTTTCTTTGCTGATTTTGACTTTTCTTCTCATACCAACCCTTATTCAGGCTAGCTTCCTTGTCAGTAGAAGATAGGCTTGAAAAGTGGGGTTTCCCTGATGCTTTTTGCACATGAATTACTCAGTTCTCTCCTTCCTGAATTTAGTCAAGTAAAGCCTTATGGAAATTCACCTCTACATTTGAAAGGTTCTTTATACTCATCCTAGTAGCTATGAGATAACTAAACTCCAGGTCTGAAATGCCTAGATTCTGCGACACTGTTGATTCCTTTTGGAGTCAAGTCAGCCTATATGGCATAGATATATCACATACCTGCACATGCAAAATACATTAGTTTTGCCTGTGAATCCTTTCTACAAGTTCTCCAGAACTCCACTGCTTTGTGGATACAGAGATCCCTGCCATGTCTCAAAATAAGATTGCTGTTAATATACTTACAGCCTTGTGCTTCACCTTTGCTACAATGCTGTGAGTCATTTCAGATGGAACTTGTAAATCGGGTACTGGGACGAAAGCAAAGATTCAAAATGCATTTCTTGTACTTGGCAGCTATCAGGATGAATTGAATTGCTCCAAGATCTGTTACTTGTAGTCTGTGGCCATATGTGCTTTTATGTGTGTTTTGTGGGGTGCCCCAGGGTCTTTCTTTCACTGGATGTGGAGGAGTGATTTTTTTAATTATAGTGCTTATCAACAACCCTGAAGAGGGCTTATTGCCAAATGTAGTGATACTGGCTGCAGCTACAGGAAAGGGCCTAAGCGCTATGGAATCATGGATCACCTTGACAATCCTATGAATAGTGTTCAGCTTAGGCCTGGATAACTGGCTCACAAATTTCAATGGGGAGAAATGTGAGGGAATGAGGCCAGAAGCCAGCACTGCTCGTGGGGATTATGCTGTGGTGCACATGGCAGTGTGAGTGACAATATGCAGCTGCTGCTGTAGTGTTGGAATTAGCTTTAGCAGTCACGTTCAGATTGCCTGAAGCATCCAGTGGTTCAGTCCAATAATGGATTTATGTGTTTCTGCTTCATAACAGCTTGTCATGCAGCCTAGTAGTGTGTGACAGTGTATCTGAGTGCTGCTGCATACCATCCAGTGCTCACAATGCTGTGGAGGAGGTGGGTAGCAGTGATAAAGAGGTGTTCAAGGGGAGAAAGGAGCATGAGAAGTCTTCCTGAACTTGAGATAGCACAGTCATGTGTTTGAGGAAAGTGACTAATCATATGTCTGAGAAACCCATTTGAATTCTTAGGTTTAATTGGGTTCAGATCTCTTTAAGGTTTGAAGCAGGATTCTGAATGGAAGTCTTGGGAAGTGTCTCACTGAATCTCACTTGATTAGATCTGGGCTCTATTCCAGAGCTAATCAAGATAATGTTATGAAGCAAG
Organism: Agapornis roseicollis; assembly: GCA_002631895.1. Taxonomy (NCBI): domain Eukaryota; kingdom Metazoa; phylum Chordata; class Aves; order Psittaciformes; family Psittacidae; genus Agapornis; species Agapornis roseicollis. Next base: position 86,425 of record NDXB01017322.1, on the reverse strand, counting down.
ATTGGTGCTTAGGGGGGAAAGAAAGGGGAGCATCTGTTTGCAGTGAATTTAGTTTAACAGTGTCTTCTAAGGAACTGTGGGGTGGTTTTGTATTTGCTTCTTGGGTTTTGGGTGTTTTGGGTTTTGTTGGTTGGCTTGTTTTTTGAAGGGGGCTTATTTTGATTTTTTTATGAGATTACTTTATTCCTAAGGACTTGTGTTTTCTGCCCTTTCAGGATAGCAGTGGCTCACAGGACAATGTTCCAGAGAGGAGAAGTGCATAAGAAACCCACTGGCTTCTGGGGAATGATAAAAAGCGTTACAACATCTGTTTCAGGCAGTGAAAGTATCCTTCGTCTGTATGCTGGCACCTGCCTTGGGCGGTGGCTTCAGCTTTCTGCTCTGTTGAAAGGAAGAGTGTTAGTTGGGCCAGTTACAAAGCATTTGTGTTCCAACATGTTTCAGCAGTCTGAGCAAAAGGCTCAGTGTCTCCTGGGAAGTTTGCTGTCTCGCACTGTACTGTCTGGCTTTTTACTCAGAGGCTGGACAGCATTTCACTGTGACACAGTTGGGAGGTGTATACTGCTGCTCTGCCCTGTAAATGTGTTGTTGCATCACCCTGGTTGAGGTGTACAGCAGATTGCAGGACAGATATGTGCACTTATCATAGAATCATAGAATAGTTTGGGTTGGTAGGGAGTCAAAGCATCATCCAGCCTGGCGATGAACACTTCGGGGGTGGGCATTCACAGCTTCTCAGCGCAACCTGTTCCAATGCCTCACCACCCTCATAGTGTGTCATCTTAATCTACGCTCTTTGAGTTTAAAGCCATTGCCGCTTGTCCTGTCACTGTCTGTCCCTGCAAAAAGTCCCTCTCCAGATTTCTTGTAGGTCCCCTTTAGGTGCTGGAAGGTTGCTCTAATGTCTCCTCCAGAGCCTTCTCTTCTCCAGACTGAACAAGCCCACTCTCTCAGTCCATCTTCATTGGAGAGATGCTCCAGCCCTCTTATCATGGTGTCACAGTGCAGATGTCTACTTCAGCACATTACTGATGTGCCAGGCAATTTTCTGCTCTAATGTGGCTTCTGCTCATATGACTAAACTGCCTGCCTATTTTTCTTGTAACTTGAAATATGCTCTTCTGGGCTGCAGAACCTGTGATGTACTTGAGCAAAACAATGGGGTTGACTGAGGTCCTGGAACAGTTTGCCTGCCCCATAGTTGTTTTTCTGGCCATGTTGGGAAGCCATGAGAAAAAGAAGAGCAAGAAACAACTTTTGAACAAATAAATTGTTCTCATGATACAGGCTGGCCACTGGTACTATAGCAGTGTGACAAAAAGGTGTGTAGGAACAGGTGAACAGAAGTCGTTCTGCCAGTGTGAAATGGGTAGAGGGAATCTGCTGGGGTATCACAAAGGTCTGTATTTACCTAACTTACAGTAACATACCAGTAGTTTCTACCAGACCACCTAAAGCATGCAGTTTGCATATTTAAGGCTGATGTCTCTTCTTCCTCTCTCAAAGTCTGCTCTAAGGTGTGTGTATCCTTGAGAATTCTTAGGGTGCAGTATTAACAAAAAGCATTCAGGAAGAATCAAAAAACTGATCTGGATCAGAAAAGTGGGTAAGCCATTAGATACGGCTTTGAGCTGAAGTTGGAAGGGCATGTTTTGGTTTTAGTAAAGAATTTGTGATGTATTGTAGCCTTGACTATGCTGGTTTGCCAGATCTGTCCCTTATCCAGCAAGAAGTGGATGCCCTAGAAGAGCTTAGTCGGCAGCTTTTTCTGGAAACTGCTGACTTGCATGCAACAAAGGTATATGGCAAAGAACTGCCTAGATGTAGTTTGAAAGAGAATGTATATTACAAGAAATTGAAAGTTGTGGTTAAATGTTGAAATATTGTGATGTGGTGAAGTAAAGGTCTGTTTCTTTAATTTGGGGTCTAGATGGCAGCTTCCTTCCAGTTCAGGTACGTACTGGACTGTGCCCCGTGTCCCTAAAGCCATTCAGAAACTTCTGAATTAAAACTTTTGAGTTCAGAAACATTGGAATTGAGAGATATAGAGGAATAAAGCTGTTTGCTACACTTAGTGTTCCATTAACATTTTTTATTGTGGGGGATTGTGGAAATGATATTTATTTTGTGTGTTCTGTTTCCCCCTCCCTCCTTTTGTATTTCCAGGAGAGAATAGAGTACTCCAAAACTTTCCAGGGAAAATACTTTAATTTTTTGGGTTATTTTTTCTCCATCTATTGTGTCTGGAAAATCTTCATGGTATGAAAATGTTTTATTTATCACACCCTGCATAGATTATGTTATACATGCAGTTCTTCAAGTAATGCTCCAGTTCCCTTAAAATCCTGCTTCTGGGGATTCTGAGTGAAACTGGCTTTTGGTTGAAATAAAGCTCTGGATCTGTCTTCTTATACAGCACATTAGACAAGCAATTCTTTCATGTGTGTATTTTGTACCTTCTTAGCCAATCTGACTGCTCCCTACCCCTTTCCTTGGTGATGCCAAGTAAAAGTCATGCGTGTGTCTCGCATGTAAGAGTGAGATATGCTTTTGTCTTGTTTCAATGTAAATCCATCTTTCTTTCAGGCAACCATCAATATTGTATTTGACCGTGTGGGGAAGACTGATCCAGTCACAAGAGGAATTGAGATCACTGTAAATTATCTGGGAATCCAATTTGACGTGAGACTTTATTCTTACAGCCTTTTCAGTGATTTCTATCTTATGTAAATAAAATTATAGTGCTGATAGGGAGAGAGAAAGAGAACCCTGAGAACATCTTGACTTCTGACTTGGTGAGAAGTAAGGGAAAATGCACTGTGAATTTCACTTTCATGTGAATTTTATACTGGGATGGTAATGTCATCTTGCCAGGGAGGCAGTGATTTGCTTGTTTGTTTTGGGCAAGTGGAAACACGTTAATCAACATTTAACTGCAGAATAATTAAGTTTGCTCATGCACACAGGTGTTCTGTCATTTACACTTTTTAAATATATCCCTGTGAATGCAAGGTTCTTTGTAATTGGTGTAAGATAAATCTATTTTTCTGTTTGGAGTAAGCAATTGCTAATATATTTGTGAAAATGTCAGATAAACCTGTCTACAGTGGATATTTGTACAATTGGGAAATACAAAACCCCTGAAGAATTGGCAGCTATACAATGTGGTGTAAATGGAATTATCATTAGAGATTTAACTGCATTATTCTTGTTGATACAGGTGAAATTCTGGTCTCAGCACATTTCCTTTATTCTTGTCGGAATAATCATTGTTACCTCTATCAGAGGACTGTTAATCACACTTACAAAGGTAAAAGACAGGCCTCTTATGTTGTTTTGGCCCAGGAAAGCTGTGATCAGATCTTGAACTATTTAGACAAACACTGCATGAACCTTTTATACACATTTGTGTTTTAAATATCTGAATATAAATACTTGCAGAGTGGGGAAGGGAGGAAAACTACCTTAATACCTTCTGCAGTATGTTTCCTCATTCAGTCTTTGTTGCTATCACTGTGAGGAATAGATGTAGATGCTGAATGAGATGTTAATGTAAGCAAGGGTTCAAAATGGTGCTGTAGCCAGGGCTTAGGAGAAAGGTTGATCAGATAGGTTAGTTTGAGCTGCTGATCGAACTGGAAGGACATTAGCTCAAGAGATATGTGACTTACTGTCTTGACCTGGCTTTTGGTAACTCAGCTTATATATATTGTTATATGACTTCTACCACATGGTGCCACTGGCTTAGACAAAGTCACATTAAAGGCTAAGAATGCAGGTTTCTGGAAGTAGGGTATAGGCACCCTTCCAGAAAATATGATTTTTATTGTTTTTAAATGAGAAAGTATTGAATAGTATGGTCCTTTTATGCTGTCCTAAGGCACATCAGAGTTGTCTGACTGCTATTTCCAGTGTGTCTGTTTTTTTTTATTTCTCCCCTAGTTCTTCTATGCCATTTCCAGCAGCAAGTCCTCCAATGTTATTGTTCTGCTTTTAGCACAGATAATGGTGAGTATGTAAAACCTGTCTATATATATATGCATATTTGTGTGTGTGTACATATAATAAAGTCTTTGTATGCTGACCTATGTTAGCCATATAGCCAGTCGTGAAACAATAACTACTTTCTGGTATTTAATTTACAGGGTATGTACTTTGTGTCATCAGTGCTCCTGATCCGGATGAGTATGCCTCTGGAGTATCGTACTATTATTACAGAAGTCCTGGGAGAGCTCCAGTTCAACTTTTATCATCGTTGGTTTGATGTGATATTCCTAGTTAGTGCACTGTCCAGTATCCTGTTTCTCTATTTAGCACACAAACAAGCTCCAGAAAAGCACATGGCCCTCTAAGAAAGGACTGCAATCACAGACTGCTCTCTGTTCTTTGAACTGCACTGCTGCAACTTCTGTGGACTGCAAAACTTGAAAGGAGCCAGGACTATGCTGTGTGTTCCAGCAGTGCTCTTTGAACTTCCACATGTCTTCATCAAGTTCTGTGGCTCATTTTATGAAGATGCCACAACTTGAAGGGAAGGGAATGCACATATTGAATGTGAGATTGTTCATTGCCAAGGAATAAGGGCACACCAGTAACACTGGGTACACCAAGTAACTAGGGGCATCAGAACTTGCATAGCAGATTGGCTAAGGTAAGGCCTCTTACAGTTAGAAGAGCATTTTCGTAGAAGGCACAAAGGAAATGTGATTTTATTTTTGAAAATCAACTCATAATTGGGGTTCAGCGGATGGTAATTCTGGAGTTGAATGTTTGGATCTGTGGAATTAAATAAGCTTTTGTAGTATTTCACACAAGCATCCCTGTTGTTTTTTGTCATCTCCGAAGATCTGGCTGGAAGTGAACTATAAAGTGGCTAGGATTTGCTGCCTGGCAGAAGTGGAGAGAAATATGACTCCATTTCTGTATGGAGTGTATGCTGCTGTGTATCACTGGTATCTTGGGAGCTGGAGATTATTGGAGATTATTCTTGGGAGCTGGAGATTAGCTTTCTACTGCTGAGATTCAGCTTTGTTTTCTCTCCGTATGTAAATGGAACTGAGGTTCTGGATTCCTCTTTGCTAGAGTTCAGTGTGAAGTCAAAGACCACAGCTATGCCTTGTTTACCTTACATGTTACAAATTTGTTTCCTTATAGTCTGTAAATCTGATGTTTTCAACGGCCTGTGTATTCTTCTACAGTAGCCCATTTCCACTTCTTGATGTCATTTAAGGCTTAAAAGTAAAGTTTATTCATATGACTTAAACTTGTAACTTCCTATAGCTGCTCTCCTAGGCTTTCTTTGTTTAAAAATTGTTCTGGAACGTAAATCATAGATAGTAAGGATAAGATTGGGGGAGGGGGTGTGGGTGGGAATAGCCACTCTAAACAATTTATTTATGGGTTGTTTTCAGTGTACAGCAAAGAGAGTATACAGCAGCAGTATTACAAAGCCATTTATGTCGTGTTCAAGACAATGTGGTGTTGACTTGGAGTTAAATTATGTGCATGACTGAATTATGTATGCTATTCTAACTACCATGATCCACAACTGTATGCAGTTGAGAAAGAATAGTGCTTAAATATCTTGAATTATGAATTATGAGGTTAGCTTAATGTTTGCAAGACATTTCTGCAATGTTAGCAGGAGAAAGGAGTGTAACGCACAGAGTACACTGGCTTATGCCACTTCACAACAGCTGTACAGCCGTAAGTATAGCATAGAAGAGTTGCCACAGAGCTTTCGCTGATGGACTTGCATTAGGGGAAGAACTGCCTCTCCTGGGAGATGGGGAGAAATCGATTGCTCTTTATTAAGAGCTTATCCTTAAAAGGCTGAGGTGCTTACGAATGTAAAGCATTTCTGCCTTCTGCTGCACTATACTTAATTTTATACTTAGTTATTTAAGCCTTTACAGAAGGAAGTGACTAACTGCCCACCTTACGAGGCAGAAAACAATGACGTACAATTGCAGTGTGTTAGATGAATGCAAGTTACACTGAAGTGTTTACTTAAGGCAGCTGCATTTCAGCAAGAGATTGCAGTCCTTTACAGGTATGACACTCCTAGGAGTAGTCAAGTTCTGGGAGGTATAGTAGCAAAGAATGAATGAAGAAAGAAGATCTGGAAGATTTCTTTTTTTGTACTTGGCGTAGTTTGTCTCCTCATAACTTTGTGTCGTCACTGTTGTCACTGTCTGCTCTTGTAGAGGCAGCTGATTGTGAAGAGGAGGATGAGCTTGCCTGCAGGGGAGTAACAAATATGTTCTGATTATTTGCAGTTCGAAAACATGCTTGATATGGGTTATGAAGGACTCCTATTAAGGGTTGTGAAGGACTTCTGTTTTCATCTGCACTAATCATGTACTTGTTTGGATGGTAGGATGAGCCAACAAAGGTGATACTTTTTGTCATTGAAGCACTTTTTGGTTAATTACATTTAGAGAGAAATGTATTCAATAGAGATTTCGTATTGTTTAATTCCCATCCCTGCTGAATTTGCACACAAAAGTGTTGTTAACCTTCTTTTCTGCTGCAAAGTGCAGCTTGGTGGCTGAAACTTTTACAAAAGCTTGGCAGCTGGACATTTTCAGACAAGGCTAACGAAAAACGAACAGGAGGCAGCATTGGTCTTACTCTTCCTTGTCTGTCTCCTTTGATCAGAAAAGAACATAAAAATGTTTAAGGTTGACCACACAGAGGATTCAAAATAACTGTTTCAAGAAGAAATACCTTCCTGCTTTTCTGACTTGTCATGCTTTATATTCTTTCTAATGGCATGAAGTGAGTAAAATAAATCGGCGCATTTCCTAGAAAATGCCATCATAACCTGTCAGCTGCTCTTTCCTCTACAAAAGGATCTGACATATTTCATCTGATTTCCCCAGAAGTGGTTCATGCTTTTTTTGGTGTATTTAAGAACTTTTTCCCCCTGCATGTTCAGGGTTGTATTGCCTGTTTGCCTTCTTCATCAAGGATTACTGTGTTTGGATTATTTTGTTCCAGAAAACCTCTTGTATGTGCATTCTTTCTGTGATTTAATTTTGCATTAAAGATACTCGCCTGTATTATGTGTGTGGAAAGGAAGAGTTGTTTATGATAATCAGACTACAGCTTCCCTTTTAATACCATGGACTGATTTGTGATAATCCAGGTTCAAGTTAAAAATCCTAGCACAGAAATACTTGTTTTTTTCCTATTCCCTAGGTGATTTCTTAACATCTACTTAATGCAGTATTACTCACCCTTTCCCTTGGTTCAGATGAGTTTCTCTCTGGTTCTGATGGATGGTTTTCTGTGTAAGCAGGAGGTTCAGAAGTGTCATAGACTGGATCTGCCATAGAGGCTGTGATGGGAATGTTCTGGTCCTGGAAGTATTTGTAAGCATCTTTGCTGCACACCAGTAGTGTTAGTCTGTCACCACTATCTTGGATTCTTTCCACCACTTTGTCATAGGATTCATTCATCACATTAATGCTGTTCACTTCCACCAAGAAGTCGTTATTTTCCACACCTGCTGTGTCAGCTGGTCCATGTTTTTTTACCTGCAAAGGCAAGTTCAAACTGTGATACTAGCATAAATCTTGGAAAGATACATTAACAACTGATGGTCAGTGAGGATATTGTGTTACTGTTTTCTTTACAAGACAGCAAAATACAAAATGTTTGTGCTTTCTTTACAAGACAGCAGAATAAACATGGGGAAGATTTGTGGGGCAGAAATGAATTTTGACAGACAATAGGCCTAGGCATGATAAACATGGAACCTGCCAGTTTGGGATTTAAGGTACATCTTAATTTTGACAGACTCGTAGAAATGTGCCATGGTGGAATCATGGACAGGTGGAAAACTAATTTTCTTAATTATTTGCAAGTCCCTGTTCAGTAACTTTAAAGTTAACTTTACTATATTAAAGTTACAGTGAGGTTACTTCTATTATATATCATATCCATATTACATATCCTTAGTAATGAGTGGAACGCCTTCTCTCAAGAAAGCTAAAGGCACAGACGTGATTTGTTTGGCGTTCGACTTTTGCCAGCTGTGGAATTCAAAAAAGGGTGGATAGAGCAGGGTGAAGGTGTCTCACTCAGGGCATTCTACAGACAAATCTATTTAAAATACCAATTTTAGCATGCTGGTCTCATGAATAAAAGCAAAAATGATGCAAAAGCTGGATTTCCCTTTTGTCTAGACATCTAACAGCTTTTTTTTTATCTTGGTCCTACAATGTCAGTATGACTAACAGTTACAGCTTTTATCTTGAGTGTGCTGGAGAAGAGACTTGTCTTGTGTGGCTTTTCCTGAAGGTATTTGCAGGACAGGAGAGAGGAAGTTGGCTGACAGCGTACTTGGGCTTTTCCTTGTTACTCATTCTACATTAGTACCTCACTGATGAACAGTCCAGGCTTGTTCTTAATCATGTTTAAACTGAAGCCAAATCCACTAGGCCCTTTCACCATCTTGCAAATTCTTGGCTTGTGGTTCACCTTCTGCTCAGTGTGCAACTCTGCTCTTTCCTCCATTTTAGCTGGAGTTGGATCTTGTGCTTTGTAGTAGTAAGAGAAAGGGGAAATTTGAGCCTGAAAAAAAGTCACAAATAAAAAGGCACGAATAAAACTTCGTGAAATCTGTGTCAGGCTTCATGATCAAAATGATTTATTTGAAACCTTTTTAATGACTGAGACTTGAGCTGCAATGAAGAACTCTTTGATAGTAATTTCTGAGTGGAAAGCTACAGTGTTGATCTAGGTGAGAAAGGAATTTTGTTACTCATTTTGTTCATAAATGGTTACACAGCCACAAAGCTCTGAATTTGCTGTTTTAAACTTCTAACCTTTCTTGTGGTGTGATTTGTTCCAGCAGTGACTAAAAACCTGGAAGAGGCTAAAAATTTGGGTGTTTTGTGACATGCTGATGAGTGCAAGGAACGTTGCTGAAATATGGGTATATCTTAAAAGTTTCCTACCAGTTGAAGTGTCTGTCAGAGCAGACTGGCTGTTTTATTGCTGCATATGTCTCTTCCTACTGATAAATTATCATTTCTAAGTAGTAGTTTGCATTTTCTTACCAGTTTATACATGGCGTCAGTCTCTTTATCCACTACCAGCAGTGTGGTTTTTGCCTCAGACTGCTTAATTTTTCCCACTACATTTTCATGGTCCAGACCACGCACCAGCTCTCCATTGACAGCTACTAAGATATCATTGTCTTTGAGACCTGCAGTGGCTGCTGGGCCGTCAGCATCAACATCCTTGATTACATGATCTAAGATTGGAAGGGAGAAAAAATAGATGTAAAGGCTGGTAAGTTAAAAGACATTAAAATGCATGCAAAATCTGGTTGTCAGAATTGCACGGTCTAGACCATTTACCTTCATGCAAGTCTGTTTGCAACATGTCTATAGAGGACGTATAGATGACCAGTGAGAAGCAAAAAGAGAGTGAGGTCTGCAAATCTTGTACCAGAGGAAGCCCTTATAGCAAATGTCATGGTCTGCATGTTAGCTCAGTTCTTACCACTAGTATTTTGTTCCATCCGTAGATAAAAGCCATAACCATTTTCTCCTGTCTGGATCTCAATAAGTCGTGGTTTGAGGGGAAGCAGTCTCAGGCTGGCACTCTCTTTGCTCAGTACCATCTTCTGGCTCTTGTAATAGTGGTCTGTTTCTTCATTTGAAAGTAGAAACATAACATGATTCTCAGACTTCTTTACCTGTGATAGTACATAATGCAATCTTGGATGTCACCACTTCTACAATACGAGGGAATTGTAGATACTTTGGTAACTGGTGTAATATATAGTGATGTGTGGGTGCTGTTGATGGATGAGCCATAAGGCATAGATCATGGTACCATAAGTTGACTACTCCTCACTCCCCATCCAGTCAGAAATTTGGGCCAGGGTAAGATCTTGGGTCTATAAGATCTAGTACATATATGAAGAAATATTATGTATTTCATACTGTGTTCCTGACCTTTAGGGAATTAGCTGTAGAGTGCCAAGAGTGTGGCATACAGTACCAGCAAGAATCCAGTGAGCCTTAGTAGATAATGCTTGTCTTATCTAGATATGGAACTCTACAATATAGACATATCGTGCCATCTATATGGCTATTTTAGTTTACAGTGACAAGAGTCAAGTTTCCGTCACTCTTCCATCTCTCTGTATTACTGATTCTGAGTGTTTTCTTATTTGTTCAGCTTCTTGAAGTCCATCCTTCTCTTATTCCTTTATAGTCTAAAGGATGCTCTTTTAAACTCATCTTAACCAGCATCACTCTGCTGCTGCTGTTACAGTAGCTCAATAAAACGTGGGTGTTGCACAGTTCCATAGTTAGTAGTGTGCATTGGACTGTGATGTTGGAATTCTGGAGCATGTACTGCCTGTCTCATGGCTCTCTGAAATCTCTTCAGCTCCAGCTGCATTTCAGCAGTGCCAACAGTGGAAGCTGGAAGCCTCATTAGCAGTATTCTTTGCAGCTGAGGCCAGGTAATGAAATTACATGCACAGTAGTTTTCATTAGTTTTGTACTTCTTAGCGGGAGAAAGGAACTACTGTCTAAAAGAATGAGTTTTCCCTCTTCTGTGCTGACTGTATCACCAGAGAGTTCCCCCTCTTCCTGCCCTGGGAACCACATTTCATGACTTGCCCTCTTACCGTTAGGAGTATTTCCAGGGCTTTTAGGAGCAGACCATGATTTATTTAATAGTGTTCCTGGCAGCAGCACTCTTCTGTTATTTAAAATCCTTTGCCCTGTCCTGATGGCATTATTTATTCAGAGTCAGTTCAAGAGGCTGCTTGACAACAGAGCCAAAACAGAGGGGGTACTCTTGCTGTGTTGACAATACATGAGCAGTAGCTCCCAGGGTTTACTGTGAAGCATTGAAATCAGCCAGACCTGCCTCTTCAATAACCCTAATGGGTTGCTGTGAAAGTGGGCCAGACCAGAAGATGAATCAGTGTACAAACAAATACCTTTTCCACCACTTCCTCATGTGTGTCGTTTTCCACATTTTTTCCATTGATTTCAATCAGGCGATCGTTATTTTGGACACCAGCCTTTGCAGCTGCTCCTTGTGATGAAAGCTCTACTATGAACAGCCCCTTCTGTCCTAAAATAAATGAAAGCTCATTACACAGGGCAAATTGCTGACATATGCCTGAATTTAATGCTTAAGGAAACTCAGTACTGATGACCTTAGAGACTCCTGGACTCTGCTTACATGCAGTTTACAGTGACACCAGAATCTTCTACATAGACATACCTCCATCTCTCTTATTCTGTCCTGAGAAAATCACTTCTGTGGGGGTGGGAGGCATTTGTTCACTATCTGCAGTTCAAACAATCTTTCATTTATCAATAGTGCTAAAGGGGAGCACTGGATTTGATTCCCACCTCCTCCCCCTCCCAGTTTGAAGTGAGGAGCTGCTTTTGGTGGTGTTTTATACATTTCACAATTTACTGTGTTCAAAAGGCTTACCTGTTTTGTCTTTCAGTTACATTATATTTTGAAATATCCTTTTTAGAGGTGATGCTCTCCAGAAGACTTCCCTATTCTGTTAACTGGCCTTGGAAGAAAGGCATATGTGAAGGAGGTTCAAAATCCCTTGCTTTCTAAATGAAATAACTTACAAATTGGAAATGCGTATATTGCAGCTGTCTAGAACTTTGTTTGCTGGTACCTGAAGTTATTTGAAGGAATAGAACAGGACTTGTAGCATCTTGAGTGTATATCTGGTATTTAATCAGGGACTGCAAATTTAATTTGGTAAGTGGGCTTAAATAACAAGCAGAAAATAGCTTGTTCTTTTTATCTCTTCCCTCTACTCCCCCATCTTTTCTCCACTCCATAAGAAATGTGGTCCTTGGAAAACTGCACACTGCATGTGCAGTGCAGAACAGGGCTAGTGGTATACCTGACCTCATCATGCTTCTCACTTTCTGTCAGCAAGAGCAGTTTGTGTGTCCACCCACATTGGCCTCCACATTAACTGTGGGTGCCTCTGTCCCTGCTTGCCGTCCCTCTTTCTCTATACACACCATCTCTTCCCACCAGGCTCTCACCTTCTGTGGTTTTCAGAGAGAAGCCATAGCCTTTCTCTTCCTTCACTAGATAGCAGAGCCGGGGCTGTGGAACTGCAGTGATTGCTCCATTGACCATGGGTGGTGGGGACTGCTGCTCCTGTTGCTGTCCTGTTGACACTTTTTGACCAAGCTCTTCCAAGTTTAGTCCTTCCTTTTCAGCCTTTTGATAGGACACGTCATCCAGAACAAGTAGTACAACAGAATTCCCACTGTTTTTGACAATCTCCACCACCTGTAGTGGGCAAGGCAAGCATGTGCTAGAGCAAATGACCTAAAAACATTCCCCAGGAAGGCTTGCACCCTCTGCTTATGCACTGTGGAGGCACCTCAAAGATATTTCATGCCCATGGTGGGTAATGAATGCTGTGGGGAGATTCTTAGAGCACTTGACTTGGCTTTTGGATTTCCTAGCTAAAGATGTCATAAAAACTGGAATAGAAAACTTCACATATGGTATTGGTTCTGGGTAATGGGGGAGTGGTGTGGGTCCCAGGCTAAACAGAGAAATACCTGTGCATGTTCTTGCTTGTCTACAAATACACCATTAACTCTGAGGACTCTGTCTCCATCCTTCAAACCAGCCTTTTCAGCTGGGCTGTTCTTTGCCACGTTCCGGATGAGATGTCCTGCTGTGTCTTTCTCAACACGCAGGTAGAATCCGTAAGTCTTTTCAGGCTTTTTGGTCACTTTACATTCTCGGGGCTGAAGAACAGAAATCATCTCTAGCAGACAGGATGGAAAAGGTATGTGTCAGTAAGCTTACCTAGTTATGCTCCCTCTCTATACATATAGAGGCAGTTTGCTTCAGAATTCTTGGGTTTTTGCTTCCTGCTGTACAAAACTGAAGCTAGTTAACAAGGACAGGGAGAAAAAAAACAATCCCCTGTCCTCTCCCCTCCTCACTTTTCTTGTCTCCCTGTCTCAAATGAAGTTGAGCAAGATGCAGATCTGAAAGGAAGAAGTTGTCTGCCTGTGACAGTGTGGTGAAAATTGAGGTGAGGATTTAATGCCTGAATTAAGTCTTTGAGAGTTAAAATGACGGCAGCCCAAAAGTATTGGAACACTGTAGGAAAGCTGTGTGACAAAATGGGATTTCACAGAAGCACAGAATGGTCAGGGTGGGAAGGCACCTCTGGAGGTCATGTGGTCCAATGCCCCAGCTCAAGCAGGGCCACCTAGGGCCAGTTCCCCAGAAGCCAAGTCTTGATGGCTTTCAGATATCCCCAAGAAGGGAGAGAAGCTCCATTACTTCTCTGGACAACCTGTGCCAGTGCTCAAGTCAACCTCATAGTAATAAAAAGCATCCTTATGTTCAGATGGAGCTGGCAGTGTTTCAGTTTATGCCCATTGCCTTTTGTCCTGTCACTGGGTACCACTGAAAAGAGCCTGGCTCCATCTTTGCACCCTCCCTTCAGATATTTTTATACACTATAAAGTCTCCCCTGAGCCTTTGCTTCACCAGACTGAGCAGTCCCAGCTCTCAGCCTTTTGAGTGTCTCCGAGAATGAACACTACAGCTGCTCTGGGCAACCTGTACAAATGGATGAGCAGCTGCGAGCAAGGAAGAACCTCATTGTCCTAACCAGGCTTTCTTGTTCTTAGTTATTTTAGCTAAACAAAATTAAGTTTTGGGAAAGACATTGTAACTGTGGTGTAATTGTTAATGAGCACAGGGTTTGAACTGAAGGGTGGAAAGTAGGGACTACAAAGGAACTAGGAAGACCCTTGTCTATGCTTGCAAACCTTTTATTCTAGCTGTGTTCAGTATTTCTACATCTCAGTTTTCATACAAAATGGTGCACTTGCTTTATTTCTGTGCTCTTTAGGAGCCACTGATAGAATCAAAGTTCTTGGAGCTGGCTGTGTTTTCCTCTGCCTTTGAGTCCTAATTGAACACTCTGATTCTATTATGAAAAAGAGCTAACGGGCTATTTCACTTTGGTATTTCATTATACATGAGGCTTGGGTAAGATGTGAGTGCAGGTATTGTGAGGTCTAACAAAAGTGTAGAATATTCAGACATACGCTTAGTGACAATGTGAATGTGCCATCAGGTAATCGCTTGCAGGAGAGGTAATTTAATACTGCCTGGTCTGTGTGGAACAAAACAGGAGTTGAGACAGTGCACTTCTCTTGCAATTCTCACATAAATCCTGAAATGACCATAAAGCCTCAATTTGCTGCCTTACTAGAACTTTATCTCCATCCCTGATGACTTTAACAATGACAGGAGATGTATTCAATATAAAAATGTGACATTGTGTGAGAAAGGAAAGAAATTAAATTGGGTTCAGAAATGACAGGCTGCTGCAGTAGTAGTTTGATTCAAATGATTTCTCAATGAATTTGTGACAACTAGAGCAGAATTTCCAGTCGATGTTTCCAGAGTGCTATGTTAATTCCCCAGAGAATTTGAGGGCAGATAGTTAAAGAGCGTGCTTGATGCTGCTACCAGATTGCTGTTAGGCAGTGACCTTCATCCTCCAGAGATTCTGGAGCAAATCCTCATAGAAGCTATGTTAAGGTACATACGCCAAGGGGAGGAAAGTGTTTGGGATCTGACAGCATGGATTTACTGATAATCATAAAAAATACCTGATGAACCTAATAACTTTATATAATGAGTGGGCTGGCTCTGTGATAGGCAGAGAGCAGTGAATGCTGTTCACCTTGACTTTTGCAGTGACTTTGATACAGTCTGTAATACAGTCAATGTAGCCATTCTGGTGACACGTGTACTGGATAAGCAGACTACTAGATGATGTGGAGAATTGCCTGGGTCACTAGGTTTAGAGGGGTTTGATCAGTGGTGTATAATCCAGCTGTTGGGTGGTTATTAGTGACATTCTTTTGCTATTTAGAGGGACCTCAGCAGGCTGGAGAAATGGGCTGACAGAAACCTCAGCAAAGAAAAGTGAAAAATAATCTGTGCCTGGACTATGCACAACAATACAGGCTGATTGCTGAATGGCCAGAAGGCAGCATTGCTGGGTAGCACCCAAGTGCCAAGTTGAATGTGAGTCTGTGGTGTACCTTTGCAGTACTGTAGTCAGCAAGTCAATGGAAGGGATCATTCCCCTCTCTTTGGCACTTGTCAGACCACATGTGAGGACTGTCTCTAGATTTGAGTTCTCTTAAGTAATAGATGTATTGGAGCTAGTCCACTGGGGTGATTAGGGTACACATAATGTTTAAGGAGACAGAGAGAGTTGGGTTTGTTCAGTCTTGGGAAGAGAAAGTAAAGGGAAGATCTTATTGATGTCTTCAACTGCTGAACTGCATTGTTTAGAGAACACAGAGCCAGATTCTTAACAGTTAAAGAGAATAAGAAGCAGCAGACAGGCTATGGCAAGGGGAAGAAAACTAATTAGACAGCCATAAGGACAGCTTTTCATCTTGGGGGCTGTCAGATAATGAAACAGGTGATCAGAGAGACTGTGGAATTCCCATCCTTGGTGATACTTACCTGGATGGGGCCCTAGCAACCTGATCTAAGCTGGTCTTGCTTTATATGGGGCTTTGGACTAGATTACCTCCAGAAGTCCTTTTGAGATTAAACTTTTGAAATGTTTTTATGAGGTAATGAATCCCTGCTTCAAGTGATGCTTATCACGAGCAGGAATATTGTGTACTGAAAGTAAGCAATAGGTGTGACCAGGAAACAGCTCCAAAAGTAGTTGTCTTAGGAACTCCTGCAAAAGATCCATGATGATAAAGGGACAAGACAACTGCAAATAACTTCCTCCAGCTGGAAAGTCCAGGTAATTTGCAAACTTGCTCTGTAATTTACTGGAAAGATTTCTTTTTCTGCCTCTCTCTACTGACAGGAGTCTGTCAAAAGGCCAAAGTTGTGTTGCAAAGATAAGCCCCTAATCACAGCCTAATAAATACTAAGAAAATCAATGTTTGCATGTAAATATTTCTGTGCAACTCCATGCTTTTTCTTTGTATCACCTGTGTGACTCATGTGGGAACTGGACTTCTTTCTTTTCTGTTTTAAGTAGCTGGGGTCAAGTCCTTCCATGGTAGCAACCTGCTGCAGAACTACCTCTGTGGTTACCCATACTACAGACTGTTCGCTATCAAAGCTGAAGGTGCATTGTTGAGTTTAAATGGGCAGCATATAGAGCAGTATGGATTTGTGGTGGGGGTTTGGCACAGATGCCACTGCAGCTGGAGAATATGGGGAATTTCAGCATGCAGGATAAGAACCCTGCAGATCATGATTCCCTTGTTCCCCTTGGTCAGGTGTTTTGTACTTTTTTGAGTGCCTGTAGTTGCACTGGGACTCACTCACATAAGGATGGGCTGCCTTTACATTTGGCCATTGTTGGAATGCATCAGACTGCATTGATAGCAACTAGAACTCAAAGCAGGTTTTCTTGACAAATGCTGGAAATCTGTGCTAATTCCTGAAGTTAACATGCAAACCCAGTGATACACAAAGCTGAAGAAACAGGGAGGTTTTTATGGGAAAGATTATTCCTTTATATTTAGAAATGGAGGGAAGGTTACACTACACTGCATACTACTTTTAATCCATGAAAGCTTTACATGCAAAACTACTTGGATTGTAAAAAGGAGTTTTCTAAGGGAGGAGGGTTTAACAAAAAAGGAATATCTTACCTGTATGTCTGTGTGGAGCAGCATTCACAGGAATTCTCTTTTGCTGTCCCCCCTGTGGCAGTATCTATAAGTAAGGCTGGACTTTGATTGGGCAAAGGTTGATTTAAAAGATTATTTATTTAACCAAGATTCACTGAATATGTTCAACACCTTGATAGCCTGCCTTGTCCTTGCTTGCAGAAGTGCAATCACATGCATGTCTTGGCAGCTTTGAATTTTGCTCTGCTTATAAAAACTTAAGTCAATGAGGTCACCCGAGGCAAGCCTGATCTTTACTCTGGGCAAGAATCTTCTCCAGCTGGAAGAAATGTCTTAGCAGGAGCAGGGTTGGATTGAGGTGGATTGACCTGGGCCAGCAGCTTTTGACTGCAGATCAAGAGGTTACTGGTTCAAATCTATATGGCCCATGTTAGATGCCAAATAAGGGACTGTGATGGGTTAACCTTGGCTGGCAACCAGATGCCCACTGAGCTGCTTTTACTTCCCTCTTTTACAGAACAGGAGGGAGAAAATAGGATGAAAAGGCTTGAAGAATTCAAGGTAAGGATGGTAATTGGAAGAGATAGAAGAAAAAGAATGGGCTTGTGCTGGAGGGGTGTCTCTGACATTGAGGCCGTCACACGTGTGAAACATGTAGCGTCATCAAGTGACCTGTATGTGTAAAGTTTTCTTGGGATAGAGAGGAGAGGTGGCTGGGCTATCAGTATTATGAGGCCTGGCAAATTAGCTATCCTGGGCCACTGCTCTGCACCTGACAGGGCAAGTGCAATGTATTTACCATGTGGAAGTGTCTACTGGGTGACCAAAGACATACCCTGTAAACCATGCCATTGCTTGAAATGCAATCCTGAGCCTTGCAAGTCAAATTCTGTGTCATGGTACTCCAGAAAGAATCCAGTCAGACAATGCAACTCATTCCTAAAAGAACCTTATACAATCCTGGGCCAAGAAAGATGGCACTGATTTAGTCCATCACAAAACCTATCACCCACAAGCCTCTGAAAAGATTGAACAATACAATGGACTGTTAAAGACTATGTTGAGAGCATAGAACACTGGGGAATGGAAGCAGTGGGATGTTAAGTGTAGGAGAAGTCACTTGTATGGTCAGCACCAGATGATCTACTAACTGCCTTCATTCTTGGTATACCAAGATAGTTAATGAACTGACCGTGCATGGTGCAGGTGTGAGCACATGCAAGGATTACAGGTCAGCATACAAGGAAACAGCACAGCATTTGAAGCAAGGTGGAATTTTTTATTGTACTACCACTGTGATAGTCACTTGAGGTCATTTCGGGTGCAGACAAGAATTTTCAGTAATAAGGTGTTATACAAATCACCACAGTGCTGGCAGAATGCTGTGGAGTGGAGAGTTGGTATTGTGGTATTGTTGGTATTGTGGTATTGCTGGTATTGTGGTATTGCTGGTATTGCGGAAGGGTGTAGTTTCAATAAGTGCAATTTAGCAAAGTCTTGCTCTTTGCCAGAATGTAGGTGGCCCAAGTCACTCCTGGCCCGATTTTGGAGACAGACATGAGGAGAGTGGGTACCCAGTGGTGCCAGGACGATGGTCCTTACTTAACTTACTTTTTCACATTTGAAGAGTCTATACAGGAAAAACAAAGACGTAGCAAATCTCTGGATCACTCTGATATTGCATTTTTAAAGCTGTTTTCTTTGTTTTTTTATTGTGACTCACCATGACTGTGTTAAGAGCTGCTGAAGAAACCACTTTCATGGCCATTCCACTGGTTGAGAGGAGTAGAAAACAGAGCTGTTAATGAAGGACTGGTGAAGTAGACCTTTAATGTTTGTAATACAAGCTCAAAGTTACAAAGTTCAGTCGACTAAAACACGCCTTTTGTTATTAACAGAGTTGTACAAGAAATCCAACCCTAAATTTGAATGAATATAGTTCATATGTTTGGTTCTGAAGATAGTTATGCACAAAAGATATGTATCAGTGCTGGCACTGTTCTATTGGCAAAAGGTTTACGTGGATACTTTGCTGTAAAAGCATTCCCTCACTTTAAATATTTAATGATAATAACTATACCAACCACAGCTGAACTTTTTTGCCTAGGTGCACGTACATCCCTTAAAAATTCATGATCATTACATGAGGATTTCTAAATAGTGCTTGTTTACCTATACATATATGCATATATTGCTTGCTGCATCCTTGCTGACCACAAGGTCACTAGTTCCCTTGCAGTGCTATCCTGTTTGTTATGAATCCAACAAATAAATAAAATTCATTTTCAAATGCAGCATGTTGGGAGGATACAGGCTTCTTTGTGTTCTTTGCTGACTCCAGATGAAACAACTGTAAGTCTGTCCCCTACTCCCTGCAGAACATCATACCTTTGCAGCTGAGCTCTGCAAAGGTGGTACGCTTGGTCTGAGCCACCACAGTTCAATGTACTAACAAGAGGCAACATCACTTTCAATTTATATTAATATGCAAGTCTGTGAACTGCAGTGGTTGAAGGGCTGTGATTTGCAATCTCTGTCAGGTAGAGGTATGCTCCCTGAGGGAGCTGCTGTTCCCACCCAAGTGGGCAGCGGCCTCTTCAGCTTTCCTTCCAAAGCTAAATCTGACAGGGATTGTGAATCAGAGCCTTGGACTGTTTTAAGGTCTCCTTCAATAGAGTAATAGGAGGATATTCTTAATTTGTTCTTGTATTTAAGCTGTTAAAAATCAGTACGACACTTTCCCTTTGCCCCTTATTTTGCCACTGATGTTTTTTGTACTATAGCTTGGCAAGTATATAAAGCAGCATGTGATTTGGCAATAGGAATATTTGGTTCACTGAAGACCTCCTTAATCATGAGGCAAAGTGCATTTGAGCTACCAAATGAATATTCATCAATCTTTCTGCACGTAGCCAAGTGGTAATTAATTCTTTTTCTTCTGGTGACCACATGCTCCTGATACAATAAAGAGACTTGGAAAAAAAACCGAGGTAGAAAGCAGGAATGGCATTGCAATCCTGCCGCTTTGCAGACGAAGGGGAGAATACTCGTCCTTCTAACATGTTGGGTTTATGTCTTCCTGAAACATGGGGGAGGAAAACACCCCACATTTGCTGTCCCTGTGTTTTCAGCAAAGAAAGGTATTCTGTTATCCCCTGGACCTGTCAGTAAGGAATTATAGTGGCAGTTCATTTGCCCTAGGCTTTGCTCTTCTTGCTTTAAACATTGAATTGTCTTCCGTAGTGACCTTTCATACTGGAGAATATAAACTAGAAACAATACTTTCTTTTTTAGCTGCTCTTTAGCTGTTCAACAAATAGTCTGTGTTGATCATGAATTTGGGATTTCAGATGCAGAATTTGTTATCAAGTTAACGGTGAGGTTTGTCTACAGCTTCTTTGCTGTCACATCAGGCTGAAGTCTGCATTAGAATAATGGATATTTCTGTTGAAGGAAAAATTCAAGGGTGCTAAAAATGAGGAGTTATGTGAGCTAAGTCAACTTTTCAGTGCAGCTATGTGTTTGTTCATAGTAAACGGCTGTACACATGTATATATATTCACATGCATGCACAGCAATCAGTCTTCCAGCCTGTTTGGATAACAGCAGCTGAAGTTGGTTTGTTTAACACTGCTCAAATGGCAACACATTTGGAACTCTTGTCTTCCTTCTGGCACTCGTAACACGTGGGAAGACTTTTCTTTCCAGCTTTTGTTGTTGGGCATTTTCTGGACAAGAATTTCTTCTGCCTTTTAATTGCTGTATCATTCAATAGTCTTTGGGCATGCAAGATGCTGAGGCATCGACAATAATGCTGCAAATGTACTAATCTGGCTTTTTCCACCCAGCACACGGAGCTTTATTTTTCTTATGGTACATGCACTGGTTTTTGTTTTCTGATTTATGAACAGAATAAGTTACTTTGATCTGTTGTATGTGCTTTTTTTTGCCCTCTGGAGATGGATTTCTGAATTTGACAGTAGACTCTGTTCCTTTCCTTCTAGGCTTTTGAAATGTGTGAGTAAAAAGTACTATGTCTACTTCACAATTTTATTCAAGGAGCATTATGAAGAGATGCTTATGCAGCCACTCTAAAAATCATACATTCTTCCTCCAAAAATACAGCTCCATGAGGAAGGAAGTGTCCAAGCCCTCAGTCTTTGATAACAGCAATTGTGAATTTCTTTCTCTTACCATGTTCCATTCCTCTTCCTTCTGCCTGTGTCCCATCTTATCCTGTTGTCCCCCTCCCCTCGAGTCTGTAATCCATCCTGGAAATGCCCCTAATTTCTGTAATAACCTCTATATGATTGAGTACTCAACTTCAGTTTGTCAGTAAATATATTATTGGGTGGAGACCTGGATTGAGAGCAGCCCAGAGGAGAGAGACTTGGGTGTGTTGGTTGATGAAAATCTCAAAATGAGTCAGTTTCAGTGTGTGCTCACAGCCCAGAAACCAAGCCATGTACTGGGCTGCATCAAAAGGAGCGTGACCAGCAGGTTGAAAGAGGTGATCCTGCCCCTCTGCTCTTGTGAGACCCCACCTGCAGTATTGTGTTCAGCTCTAGGTCCCGCAACACAAGAGGGACATGGACCTCTTGGATCAAGTCCAGAGGAGGGCCCTGAAAATGATCAGAGGGCTGGAGCACCTCTTCTATAGAGACATGCTGAGAGACTTGGGCTTGTTTAGCCTGGGAGACCTTAAAACAGCCTTCCAGTACCTAAAGGGGCCTAGAAGAAATCTGGAGATGGGCTTTTTAGCAGGACATATAGGGACAGGACAAGGGGGAATGGCTTTCAACTGAAACAGGGGAGGTTTAGGTAAGATTTTAGGCAGAAGCTCTTCCCTGTGAGAGTGCTGAGGCACTGGCACAGGGTGCCCAGAGAAACTGGATGGGGCTTGGAGCAACCTGCTCTAGTGGAAGGTGTCCCTGCCTGTGGCAGGGGGTTGGGACTGGATGAGCTTTAAGGTCCCTTCCAATACAAACCAGTCTGGGACTCTATTTTGATGTTTCACTACCCTAAACTAGAGTAGTGTCTGGAGGGGGAAGGTGCATTAGCTTCAGCAAATGCAAATGATGTTGCTTCAAAGAATCCAGAATTATTTTGACACTTTTTTGTATGCCAAAGACTTAACTTTTGCCTCAGACTTCTTACTGTGTGCATCCACTCTTGCTACGGGAGGGATTTAAATTGGAATAGCATTCATTTGCCATTCTGTCTTACTGAGATCAGTGATCATAATGCAAAGTCTGAATGTAGCCTTGAAGACAAAGAGAAATACAAGCTTCCTGTAGAAGTTTCCATCTTCTCAGTCATTCTGTATTTGCTTTTATGTTTGGGGAACTATTGTGTTCTGCTCTGGCAAGGCTTATATGATGCTTATAACACTGTTACTAGAAATGTGGGGGTGGATAATGCCTGCTTTTTATTAGTTCTTGTCACTTTGTGGCTTTGAAAGGCTTGTTATCTGTTATCACAGAAAGGAAATGGCTACTGCTATGCTTGGCACTGCAGAAATGCAGAATGCAGCCCTTTTCCTGAATACCTATTGAAAACTGTTATTATAAGCTTAGAGAGGAATATAAATTTAGACACTATTTGAACCAAAGTCTAACATGAGAAAAAAAATAGCATAAATGATTTATTTTAATATGGTGTGAAAGCCACTAGAGTTGGTTATGAGCTTATAATAATAATATGAGCTTATAATAATAATATGAGTTTATAATAATAAATAATTTGTTTAAAATCCCATCCAAACAAGCAACTGATCCTATCAGAAATCTTGCCTAAGTACTAAAGACAGACTAGATTTCCACAAAATGCATCTATGGAAATGAGGTTGGCATAGTTGTAAGAGTAAAACTGGTTTTGGTAATAGCAGAGCTTGTTTCCCTTATTTCAGCTGGAAGATGACACTCAAACTAGGAAATACCCATTTTCATTGTAGCTGAAGGCCTCTCTTGAAGGTCATCCTGAGTGATTGTCATGGTTTAAACCCAGCCCCACAGCTCGTTCACTCACTCAACCCCCCTTTCTTACCCTCCCCTGCTTCCAGAGGGATGGGGAGGAGAATCAAAAGAATGCAACTCCCACAGGTTGAGATAAGAACAGTTTAGTAACTAAGGTATAACACACTGCTGCTACNTCTTACCCTCCCCTGCTTCCAGAGGGATGGGGAGGAGAATCAAAAGAATGCAACTCCCACAGGTTGAGATAAGAACAGTTTAGTAACTAAGGTATAACACAAATCACTGCTGCTACCACCAATAATAATGATAAAGGAAATAACAAGGGAAAAGAATACAGCATCTCACCAACCACCAACAGGTAACTCATGACACCCCAACCCACTCAACACCGACCGAATTCCTCCTCCAACCACTTCAGAGCACTTGCCCTTCTGGGTCACTCTCAGTTACATCCTGGGCATGACATGCTCTGGTATGGAATGCCTCTTTGTTCAGTTTGAGTCAGGTGTCCTGTCCCTGCTTCCTCCCAGCCTCCCGTTCTCCCTGGCAGAGCATGAGGCTCACAAAGTCCTTGGTCAGAGTAAAACATTCAAGCAGTAACTAAAAACATTCCTGCTATCAGGTTTCTTCCCAGGTTGAGACAAAACAGTGCTGCACCAGCTACTAAGAAGGAGAAAAACTGACTGCTATTGCTGAACCCAGGACAGTGATATGACTATATCTGGGCCTAAATAGCTAAGTGATCCTGAAATGCTGAACTGGGTTCAGAGCTGGAGCAATAGGACATACCAGCTCAAGTAGAGAGAAGAAAAAGAAAACTGTTCTCCACAGACAGAGCTGAGGTTACATTAAGCTGTTCCCTTGCACAGGTCATCCAGAAGAGGAAGGATTTCAAGATCTATGTCACTGGGGAAGCCAGCATGAGCCTGAGTGAAACTTGTGTGTGGCACTAAGCTCCATGGTGTTTGAGTCCCTATAGCCAGTGACAAGATCCCAAGAAGTTCAGCAGAAGTAGTATATTCTACTCTCTGGTGCTTTTTGTTTCACCTTTGCAGGGGACAGTTGCACTGTTATCTCTTGGTTTTCATTTGTTCTATGCACATGAAAGATTTACAACAGAGTCCTTTAATGATTTCCTAAACTTAAACCACAACTTTTACCTCAGTCAGATTCCTTGTTAACGTTGTTAACGGTTGTACTTCAAGCTGCTGCTGCTATGTTATTTCACTGCCATACTTTTTTTAAAGCTCACTGTATCCTGAAGAAGAAGATGATGGAATAAAAACCACGCATAATTATATTCACTGCCAGTAAGGTGGACGAAAAAAAGTAGCTAATGGATGCTTAAATCAGGTAGGCATTTATATTAAGGAAATTGAAACTGAAGGATATTGTCATCATTTTAAATTCTTCCTAGGGTTAACTTTGTGAGTGGTGATAATCTGTTATATCAGTTTGAGGGTTTAATCACTTGACAATGTTAGTCTGATGATTCATTATTACAGCGTGAAGTCACATATTTAATTAGCTTAGATAGCAGAGCATTGATTTCTCAAGGTTTGTTTGCTTTTGTGTTATTTGATTAACGTTATTAATTTTATTATTTTGATTAAAAAAAAAGGGTGCATCTTTTCAGTACTTGGTGCCTGGGCCTGTTTTCTTTACAGTTACAGAATATGGGTATCTTGAGGTACAAAATTTGTAAGCTCTTTGTGTTCTCTTCAGATTTAGTTCTAAACTGCTTCACAGCATGATTAATAAAAATAATGGTAACTATGGAGAAAAGCCTGATGTTTTAATTCAGTATAGAACTCTTTGGGTTTGATGTTTTGATAGTTTTATTCTAGATATAAGAAAAGTAAAAATGACAGCCCATTTGTCATTTATAGAAGCCAATGTATAAGATCTATAATGATGAAGTGGTGTTCTACAAAAGCAAACCCAGCAAACTGGGTCTTAAAACTGAGGCAAAGCAGGAGGGCAAAAGGGTGCCTTTTGTCATCACTGAGTTGTAGACCAGTGCATCCAAAATGCAGTCCCTGCCATATGATCAGGGCAAAGACAAGCATCTACCTAGCACAGATTACAAGCAGGAGTATTAGAAATCCAGAGTGTCTGGTGCACAGCTGTGTCATGTCTGTTCCTGGTGTGCCTGTGTCCAGCATGGTGAAAGGAGCAGTTCTAGACTACAAAGAGGTTGCATCCCCTTCTTCACAGATCTGATGAGGACCAGGCTTTCCCACTCTCTCATTTACTGAGCTGAAAGCTGGAGTTGGAGCTGTCAGGATTTGTTCTAGGAAACCTCGGTAGGTCCTCTGAAATGTGTTTTTGGAACCTCTTGCAAATATTGGATGTTGTGTTATAGATCAGTTGCTGCCAAGAGCTTAATCTGACTTAATTATCTTCTGTATATGTTTTGCCTCATGACTATACTGTTTTTCATTTGTAATAGATGATATAGGTGAAACTTAACTTTACTTTCTCTCTTACTCTTTACTTCCTCTGAATCTTATTTGCATGCCACTAAGACAAATCCTGGAATTTGTCTTATCGGATTTTTTTTCCATAATCATGGGAATGTGTAGGTGAAGGTGATTGTCTAATGCAGCCTTAGGGCATGTTTTTCAGGGTATGTATTTCTCTCATGTTGCCTTTATTGTGTTAAAGTAGGATGGAAATATTAAGGTTTCAATAGCCAAAACCTATCGCTGAGTTTATCTTTCAATTTGGTATAAGCACATACAACATACAAAAGCTGAAAGCATCACTTTATTTTTTTTTTCCATGAAGACATATGTTGCAAAAGGCAGGAAATACATTGAACATATATTCCATTCTCTGATATTGTGATCTATGTTTTTCGTACCCCTGATTTATCCCTGCCTTGCAATCTTGTAATGAGAACTTGTTAATTGTTGTATTGAATCTGATGGATTTACTAACACTGAGACATCTGAGGAGATCTCACTTGCCTTAACAGAAATGGGCACCCATTCAGGTTTATTCAGCAAGCAGAGCTCTGCTTCTTGCCTTTTTTATTTATTTATTTTCTTTTCTGTATGGTTGAAACCAGGGATTTTTTCCCCCTGTAAGCCCTGTCTGAAGTTACACAATAGGTGTTCTAGGGGGTGTTTCATTGCACCCTCAGTATTTTCCTATGTCGCTCGGCTCAGATGCCTGTCAAGAATGCACACACAGCTCACTTAAAGCCTCCCTAGGCATTTCTCAAATAAAAAAGCTGTTCACTGCTTTATTTCTGAAAAGAAACCTCAGGGATATATTCAGTCTTGTCTGCTTGTGAGTGTGGATTCACTGGCTCCACCAGTTACAGGTTGAGTAACAGGGATTGTGCTCTACTGACAGACCTGTTGCTGAATGGGCTTCAAACAACATGTTGCTTGCTCTGCAGGAGAAGTGATTGCTTTGGGATTGGCATGAGAGAAAGTGGAAGGAGAAGAGGGAAAACACCTTAATAATCTTGCTTTGCTTTGAATTGTGCATGCTTCGCGCATGGCTGATATTTGTGCCCAAGCTCTCATGTCAGCACCTATTACAGATGTGGTGGCATCTTAAGGAAGTTTGGAAGCAACTCTGGAATCTCATGGCTTTGCCACACAGAGCCTGTACATTTTCAGTAATGTGTCTGGGACATTAAACTACTTCCTGCTAATAGCTGGGATTTTTATTGCTTTAATGAGTTGCAGAGGGTGTGAACTGGCAGATCCGTTCCCCTTGCACTCACCACTATGCTCTATGCATCTCAAAAGCTGTTAAAAGAGCAACTGAACTCATGCTTCTTGTCTGCACTCTGAAAAGGAAACCTCTTCAAAGTCTTTTAAGTGTCCAAAAATTACTGGGTCATCTAAGAGAGGAATTGTTAGCTAAACTGGCCTCAGTTGGTAAAAGCCAATAAAATCTCCTGGTCCTGGGTAGCTGACCTGTAGCTGAAAGCTTGACATTAGAAAGTGCATGGGGACCCTTTTAGAAAGCCAATAAAGAGCTGAAAGGTAGGTGAAGAATAGGTATTGTAGTTACAACAGCAGAGAAACCAACCAGACATTCAACTTCTTGCAAGTACAGTCCACACTGTGGGAGTGTCTTTGCAGTACAGGAAAGTGCAGATAAATGCTTCATTATCATTTTCACTCCCACCATTTCACCCCCGTCCTCTACCAAAAAGAAGATCTGAGCATAACCAGGAGAACTGATTTAACTCACATGAGTACACAGAGTACAAGCACTGGACAATGTGGAACAACTGAAGTCCTGCAAGGCTTTCTTCCACATATTTGTCTAAGGTGGTAGGTGAGAGGTAAAAAACCCCTAAACCCCAAGCAAACAGAACCAAAGCTTTTGGTTTTTATTTACTTATTTAACCTCAGAATCTTTCAAGGCACTCTCCCATTTGGAAAGTGAAGGCCCAGCACACCACTCATGCTTTTCTTCTAGAACCATGCCAAGTTCCATTTGTGCCTGGCATGGGAACATTTCTGAAAGAGCTTTGTTTTTCTAGGGAAAGGAATATCTATATTCTGAGGTGGCAAACGAAGCTCTGCTGCCCCTTAGCACTGGTCTGGAACAGGAGGATGCTGTGGTAAGCATGATATTCTTTTTTCCTTCAGAATTTCTCTTTTTTTTTTTTCTTGATGACCACATCAAAATTCTCCTGCTCAGAGTACAAATACACTTGTAAGAGGAACTGAATTATTTTCAGCATTGAAAAAGGTATGCCAGTAACCTGTTGTTCTGTACATTCATTTTAATGTCCTGAGACAGCCTGCTGGGAGCCAAGCTCTTATCTGTGCAAGCCAAACAATTTGATGCAGGTGCCCTCTTGAGGAGAAGAAACAATTCCAAAGGAATTCTGCTTTTAGGAATTTACTGACAGTTGTTGGGTTCACCACAGCCTGTGTCAATAATTGTGTGATTGTGGTCTAAGTCCTAACTTTCAGCTCTTTTAGCTACTGCCCTCTGATCCTCAATAAGCCTGTTGCCTGCAACTTGAGTTTACAGATAGTACCTGTGTGTGTTCTGGTTTGTGGTATCTGTCATCTTGTTGGTTTGTTTGTTTCTTTTTTATCTCTGTCTTATCTAAACACAGAGAGTTACCTCGTGTTTTACAAGCTCATTGCTTCAGGGGAAGGTCCTTGCACTTTTGACTGCTCTGTAAGTGTTAGGAGAGGCTTGCAGTACCAAGCTAAGTGATCCTAGCCCTCTCCTCTGTACCATGAGAGGAACTCGTGGATAACTGCATGATTTGTTTTCTTCTCTTTCCTTTTTCAGTGTAGAAGATGACTCAAATCACGGAGTTCCTTGCCAAGCCTGGAGGCAGCAGCCCTGTACTGGTGTTCCAAATGGCAGCTTTGGCAATGCTGGTATCAGGTAAGGAGCCCTGGCAAGGAAAAGTGTACTGTTGGCATTTCCTAAATCCTGTTTAGGAGTTAACTTGTTGTGGCAGAGATGCTGCCTGGATTATGGGAAGGAAAGAATATTTATTGCAATAAGCTTTCAGCAGGACATGCTCTGCATGATGTTTCTCAGCCTTTTGTTTTCTCCATGATGAATTTTTCCCAGGGAGATAGAAAGCAAAACCTGGTCCCAAAAGAGCAGTATTTTGAGCCAATCAGTATTTTATTATTATCTTTCCATGGAGTAATTCAATAATTGGTGAAAGTAAAATCCTTCAAGTTGAAGAAAAAAACCAGACAACCCCCCAAAATACCCCTCTCCCCTGATGCTTTTGCTGCCTTTTTTGAAGAAAGGATGCTCTTTTCAGCTTCCATTTTTATGAAAATAAGAAACTGCATAGACAATATTCTGTTTGTGTAATGTCTCTGCCACAAGGTTTGTGGAAGGAAACAGATTTTGTTCCTCTAACATGAGGGAAAATGTATTTCTTTTTTATTATGGTACCTGTTATCCTGGGCACTCTGCACATCTGGAGCATGAGATAGCCTGGACTTTCACAGTATATGAATGAATGGAGAAGTATGGTGAGGGAGGGGGAGCTGGCCTGGTACAGTTACTGTCTGCTCTGTCCCACCACAAAACACAGTATGCTGTTTACCTGGAAAAAGGAGAAGACTGTGAGTTTGAATTACCTCATGAGGCATCAGCAGGATCAGTCATCACAAACGGAGGCTCACCGGTGTAAAAAACCAAAGAAGCAAAATGAGGCTGGGTTTGGAAAGGACATGGAAGGTTTGCACCACTCCTGAAACTTCAACCTCAGAAGTCACGTCCTCTCTGCTTCTGAAAATTCAGAGTATCAACCAGACAGTGGCCACTCTCAGTGCAGAGCCAAAATAAAGAACACTGTCCTGACTGCTATGGGCCTCTTTGTTAGGGTGAACGTAACAGGTAAGCTCTATGTGTCCAGGAGCTTTCTAGCAGAGGGAGTTGTGAGATCACATCCTTGTCTCTGAAGCAAAATTTCTGCATGCTGAAAACAGTTCATGGAGATGTATCCTCTCCTCCTAGGGTGTGAAACTGAAAATGTTTGCTGCCATGCTGTGACATGTGGAGTAAGTCTCATACTCCTCTGTTTTTTCATCTGTGCATGCTAAATGCAAGACTGACATGTGAAGAATGTTGGGGATTTGGTTCTCTCTGGATCTGCAGATCTCTCTGAGCTAACAGGAATAGTTTCCCATGGGGTTTCTAATCTGAGGACTGTTACCACAGCTGAAAGGAATAGGGTGGAAAAAGAGGTATGGGAAAATATATGTCAGTCTCGGGTTAGCTGCAGGTCTGTCCCAGTTCACCCAGCATCTGCTCTGGGTCTATTCTATAGCCAGAGCTACATTCACAGGTGGGAAAGTTCTTTTCTCTAAAATGGAGATCTGTGTATTTTCTTAATAAGAGACCTCTGTGTACGTGAACAGTGCAGCCTTATAGCCTCTTGGATTCACTGTAGTGTACGTAGACCTCAGGGAGGATTGGTGCTTAGAGGGAGTGGGACTTGAGATATGGCAGCCACCACTGAATTGTTTTGTTCTTATTGAGGTGATTTATTTTTCTCTTGGTTCATTACTCAGATTAAAAAAGGATGAAACATGCAGTGGCAGTGCCCCTGTACAATAATTTCTCTACAGGTCTTAACTGTTCATATGGTATGGTGTCTTCTACTCGTGCCAAGTGACTTCAGCTCCAAGCTTCCGGCAGAAGGGAATATATCTTTGGCATAACCAGCAGAGGTTCTCATCTGGTAGTTGTAATGGTGGTGAGGTATTAGAGCTTTTTTAGGATGGTTCTGATCAGGGGCAGGCTGAGAAACCACCTCATATTCCTCCCAAGCTCTTCCCAGCTTTGTTAAGACATAGGGATTATATCCATCTTTTCCCTTCCTGAAGTTCTCTCCAACATATTTTGATTAAAAATAAAATAAAAATTCAGTTACTTTTCTGCCACTAAGTTAGAGGTGAAAGAAGCAGTTCTGCAGACTTTTATTTGCATGTTGGTCATTATATCTGGTGTGAGCATTGTCAATACCACAAAGAGGACAAAGGGTGACCTGAAACAGAACAGAGCTCTGCGGATGGATTCTGAGCTGGGGAAGATGTGGGCTGTAGTCATGATATCCTGGATAATTTTGTATACCAAAGGTAAGATTATCTCCATACCTACGTACCTCCCTATTTCTTTTCTGGGGATAGAGCATATGACTGATTTTATAAAATCACAAGTCTCACAGGTGGATTTCTGGCATGGCCCTTATATTTAATGACTTCCTCTTTCCCACTGTAATAATTCCATGGAGGTTAGCAGGCTGAAACTCCCCAGGCGGGAAGATGAAATGATGCCAACTAAGTTGCTTTGGTTTTGGTTTTCAGTGATTTTGCAGCAGGTGCAGCAGAGCTGGATTCTGGCCAACATCCACAGCAGTCACCCAACTCAGAGTCCAATGCGTGATCATGCCAAAACAGAATGCACAGAATGAGCATAGGACCATTGTTTTATGGACTTCAGATGACTCCTGTGTGGCTTCTTGGGAATATGTAGCTGTGTGCTAGCGTGACATAAGGTGTCTCGCAAATTAAACACTGAGGCTGAGCTCAGGCAGTTAATTTAGATGTGTGAAAGTCTCTCTTCTTGTCCAGATGACCACTCTGTATAACCTTTGAGATGCAGTCTTGCATCAGTCACTTTTTTACCAAACTTGTGTTTTATTGATTTGCATTTGTACATTTTGCTCCTGAACACCAGGAGATTCTTTCTTTCAAATTTTTTCGTTCGTTTTAATGTGTTCATCTTCTATTTTTTCCCCACACAAGGGCTCATGCCATGAAAACCCTGTCTGTGGAGTCTGTGCTGCTTTGCTTAAACAAGTTAGTTTCCCTGAGATGCTGTAAGAACAACTTCATTTTATTGTGCATGATGAATGTCTGGGATTCATGTTGTGTTTCACTGCTCACTGCAAGCTTTCATGGGACTTGTTTCTGGATTTTCTGGTACTGGTTCTTTGGGGTTATCCACTTTTCCCTGTAGCCCCATCTACCTCCTGGGCAAAGAAGAAGGATTCCTTCCTGTCCTAGAACTCAAATTCTCTCATATCTAGTGTCAGTTCTTCCAGGTTTTGCCATCATCAAGGCAATGGATTTCTCAGTGTTGGTGCTCTTTGAAATGAAAAGATAGTTTCTTTCAAGCTGTCCTTTCTGGGACTTGCCTCCCATATGGGGAGGTTTTCCCTTCCTGCTACAGCTCTTCATGTAAAGAAGGATTTCCTGGGATCTTCTCTCATCTGAAATGTCTTCTGACATATTTCTAGTCTCTCCTCTGTGCTCTTCAGTTTGTTCTGCAAGAGCTTGAAGCCTTTATTCAACTCTGGGCTGTCTGTGCTCAAGTGAGTGATGCACAGGAAGCAGGAATGAAGTCATTGTCAAACTCCTTGTTTTGCACACAGAAAATAAAACCAAGCATGTTTTACCCTAACTGTGGGATTTTTTTAAAGGCTCTTTTGTCTGTAGTCTTTTAACTGTGTTGTGTCCCTCTCCCATTTTCCAAGTATTTACATAAATTTGCCTTCTGTTTAAGAGGTTCTCTCCTAGGACTTAAAATTTGGTACCAAATGACAAAGGGAAGATGGTTACATCTATATCTGTTTGTCTGATGAGTGCTTCTGACCACTGCCATGTTTTTCAAGCTTGGACATGTGTGTAATGTTTTTGAATGTCAAAACAGACATGTATCTGCTGAATAAATAAGTCAAGTGATCATTTACTTCCTCATCACTTTGCCAGGTACCTGATTGTTTAGCAGCTCTGAAGGGCTGCAATTGCTGCTGCTCTGGGAGCCTTTCCATCAAAGGCAGCCTGATTTGGGAGTCTTGTTGGAATGAACGTGTATGTCGCAGCTTACAGAACCAGCTGCTTAAAGGGCATCCTTGATGCTGAGAAGCAGTAGCAAGCAGGAGAGAAGTCTTGCTAGCTGAGGGAAGGGAAAGAGAGGCAGGAAGAGCATTGTGTGATCCTATGTTTTGGGCTCCACTGAACCAATTCAGACTGCAGATATTTTTAGCACTGTCTTTCATCCGGTAGTATGCTGTACAATTACACATCAACATGATGCTTCTCTTGTAGGTTGGTGTAGCTCTGTTTCCACCTCCTGGCAACTATAAGGAATAGCTGAAAGGAGGCTAAAGAGAATCATGTTTTTATTTTAGCGAGGCACTAGAAGATGAAGTAGGAAGAAGCACTTCTCTTGAGCCGGAAGAGGTTTTTAACTCTTTGAAGTTCAGTGCTCTATGCAAGGTATAAACATAGAAGCTATTTCCAAAGAGTTTGCTTTGTAGCTACTGTGAAAATCAGCGCTTGAATTGAAAGGTCATAAAAACAAGGTACTTGTAGCAGGACTGAAAGTAATAAGATACCAGTCATTTTATATTGACAGAGGAAGCATGACTGCATATCCATGGTAACTGGGCACAAACTCCAGTCTCTAAAATACCTATATATTCTGCCTATAAGAGGCAACAACTGTTACAATGTTATGGGGAACACAGTCAAGACTTTAGGCATTTGATGAGGTAAGTGCCCTTCCTTAACAAGAAAATGTTAATTTCCTCAATTAAAAATCTCTTTCACATGTCAGGCTGACCTCTCCCTGTCTTTGTTTGACAACAATACATCCAGAGCTGGGTTTTCTTTCAGGAGCTGATCACAAACCTATACTGCCATTCTTCTCTTTGCCAGGTCAATGCCTTCTGCCTATTTCACAGGAAAGACCAAAATTCCTTTTGGTAGCCACCTCAGAACTGCCTTGAGTGAACAGGAAAAAGGTAATTTTGAGTAGAGAGTGAAATATGTGCTTCTAGAACCAATGAAGAAATGTATGGACTGCTGGTCCAAAGCTTCCAGGTCAAAATGTCTTTTCCAGTGAAAACTGATTTTCAAGCTAACTGTCCAAATATGTTTTCAGCCAGGATCCCTTATGGGCATAATGATTTCACTGTTCCTTATGCCCTTATTAACTGCAGTAAAGGTCATTTGGGGAAGTTTTGTAGCACATGTATGTGTGAGCCTGGTTGAGTAGAGGTGCTGGACTCCAAAGTATTGAATCTGGACTTTGAGTAAGGTTGTTTTCTTTGTTGTTCAGTTGTAGTAGCTCCCATGTAAGCTGCAGTCAGTGTCCACAACTTATCTTCATCTACATGATGTGTTGCAGCACCCAGGAAAATCATCCTGGAAGCCTGTATATGTTGAATCCACATGTTCAAAGTTGCCTCTGGTGTATCCCTTTTGATGCACTTTTTAAATTCCTTTAGCCAGTGGCTATTCATCATTACAGAAGCCATAAACTAGCTCTGACACTAAACCATGGAGAAGCAATGTGCAACACAGATTGCTGTTGGTGGAAAATTGACAAACATCCAAATAACGTTTCCTGCTGTACACAGCTCATGGCTCTCCAAGCAGGGAGCTAAGGAGGAAAAGAGGTGAGGAAAACG